>JAZGTK010004032.1:0-25569 GCA_036877625.1 Ambastaia sidthimunki
AACAACCTAAACAGTCTGTGTATTAATTGTGTTATTAAAACTATGGTTTCATGTTTTGTATTCAGTATAAATGTGTTTAAATGTTAAGTAATTCCCTGTAGGGTTTTGTACCTGTTGTCAGCAGAGAGCTCCTTGGTTTTCTTTCCCTCCAGAGAGGCCAGATGCTGCTCAAGGGCCTCCAGGAGACTGCTGGGAGCCTGCAGGAGACAGAGAGACAGGTCAGGACCTCCACAAAAACACACAGCACCAGTTAAAGAGCACACACACTCACACACTCACTCACACTTACTCACACACACATCTACAGCCACAACTACTCGACAAATGAAGTCTTAGCTAACATGCTTTAAGCTTGTAGTAGAGAAGTTAGAGGCAAACAGGCAAAGAAAAACAAGCACAAAAAGAGAAGAGAGGAAGAGAACAAATTAATTATAAAGACCAGGCGTAACATGCAACAAGAAACTCATGACACCTCAAACTGAAGACAGCACACAGACCTGTGAGGTCACCGATATATCCACTTACCCCAATACCAGATCATTACATAAAAATAACTATTTTTACACTGTCAATTACATGAACATAGAGCAACTTCAGTTTTGGTATATATATAAACTATTATAAAAATGTTAAAAATAAATGTTAAATATTTAATTTCCTAATTTCATGAGGTATGAATCTGTACATCAATTGTAATTATTTGAATGGCTTTGCAATGTAATTTATAGTCACTTAAAACACAATACTCAATTTTGTTTCTTCTCTCTCTAATCACCACCAGGTCTTTGAACTGGAGACAGTTAAAGACTCCTGACTATTTTATTCTAAATACTAGTTGGAAATTTAGCTCAAACCCTCCTCTGAGCAATTTATATATTAACTCTATGAGGAAGCATTACGCTGATCCCAGATCAGCAAACAGTGGATGTGTCTATTAGCACTTAAATACACACACCATCGTGAAGCTCCATTCAAATGAGAATAAATGTTAGCACAAGCTCAGACGTCGCAGTGGGCAAAAGAAACAACTGCTTAGTGCCAAGTTTCCAGAACAGACGTCTTGTGTTTAAACTGCACTTATAGACTAAAGCAAAGGTAAGCTCTCTGCCTGAATCTTGCCAACCCTGGTCTGCATGTCTGGATCTGATCTAAGCTGGATTGTTCTCCCCATCAGTGAGAGGAATTTGAGTTTACTCCAGATGCCAATGAGGAGAAAAAATACTAATATGTAGTCTATAACTGAAATAGCAAAGAAAATGAATATTTCGGCGAAGCGAAAAAATGTATCACTTACGCAGAAGGGAGATAAAAAAAGAAAGCGTTACATCTTTTAATTTACTTTTTCCTGTCTGATTTGATTTCCTTGGGGAAGAGACAGCAGGAATGGATTTTAAATAAATGTCTACATTATAGATGCATGTGTTGGCTACACAGAGGACAAAGCGAGGTTATATGAATACTTCATCACAAACGCAGGGCAGTAGGGGCTGTTTTCTCGTGTAAAGGTGAAACAGGGCAGCGGGTGAAATATATCGCCCTTGTTCTGGGTTCATGAGCTCCACCTCCTGCTTCGATGGCCAGCAGGTTTGTAAGCGTGAGGTTGTCATGCAACTCAGGATAAGATTCCTTTCATGCTGATCAGAGCCAATGATCTGATAAAACAGTATATTTAGAGACAAACCCACGCCTGGTCTCAGATCAGCATAAAAGACAATGTACGGCCATGCCTGCAAAGGGTCGGGCAGAGGGTGGTTGTTTGGGACCATTCAGTAGGTTGTTCAGTAATAATGAATCTGCTGATGCAGTCAGGAATAAACTAGGGCTGGGAAATATAGCTAAAAAATTATGAAATTACAAATAATCAAGACATGTTTATAATAATGTTTTTTTTTTTAAATCATGAGAAGGAAGAATAATATCTAATCTTTTTTGTTTGTAGGGAATTTCAGGATATTTAGTAATAAACAGTAATATTAAACCTACTATATTTTTACTAAAACATTGTAACCCTTCTGTGATTTTTGTGTAACAATGCAAATGCAAGCAAATTGTTAAACCAATTCTCTGAAAACTTACACTATAAGCAACACTTTAATTCTATTACCACTTGAATTAAAGATGTTAAATCAAAGATGTTATATTAAAATATTTACAACTTAGATCTTTCATACTTGATTGTTACACAAAAAAAGAGTGTGAAACTGGCCTACTGGCATGATTTTTAAGAAATATGATTTTAAATCTACATAAATATTGAATTTTAACACCCAGCACTAGTACAAACAGGGTATGTAGCAGCACAGGTCAATGTCAAATACAAGCAGTGCATATAACCCACCACCTACAAGGTATGATCCTCTAGTCGTCTGAAAGGAACAATAAACAACCGGTTACTGCAGTGGAGTAAATGCCTTTCATTCTGTATAGTGTGTTAACCCCACTCTGTAGTGTCAACATTCTCAAACAAAGACATTAAATTTAAACAGTGTGGAGATCCAGGCCTAATGCAGCTCTACAAAGCCATGCTGAAACACTACCATAATCACAAAACATGTTTGACAAGAAAACTACATAGAGAAAGCAGTGTTTATTACCTTTTATAAAGCTCTATCATAAAACATTTTGAAGGAACTAAAGGAGTAATTCACCCAAAAATGAGGGTCATTATTTAGTCATCCTCATTTCATTCCAAACCCATTGACTTGCTTCTTCCATGGAAAACAAAAAAATGAATTTTTAAAGAAAGGACTAGAGCTACTGAACTACAAAATGACCAAAGCACCAAAAATATAATGAAAGTGGTACATAAGATTTGCACATTAGATTCCAATTTCTGGAACCATATAAGCTGTGTGAGGAACAAACTAAAAAGTAATTATTCACTGAAAATCCAGCCACCCATCATAGCTCTCTTGATTGCATTGATAGCTCATGATGTCCGATTTGTGATCAAATCGGTTTTTTTTTTAGTTTAGTATCACTTCAGATTATCTAGTTTAGGAAACCAATTGATTTAATGATCCATCAGTATATAATCCACCAGTAGAAAAGATTATCAGTAAATAACAACTTAACTAACCAAATAATATGACTTTAGAAAATCTGGAATATAATGCACATATGCAGTCATATGGACCAGTTCTGTGGTGCTTCTTTTGTCATTTGGCAGCTAGACAAGCCCAGTGCCCAATAAAACTTTGTTATATGGAAAAACGTTAGCATAATTTTATATGGTATATTATACTGTTTTGCTCTACATAAAAAAGTCACAGGTTTGTAACAACATGAGAATTAGCAAATGATAGAATTTTGGATTTCCAGTGAACTATTTATCAAGAAGTTAGTTTTTCTAGAGCAAACACCTGCTAAGAAAACAGCAGACAGGACGTTCAAACAGATACAGTGAGCATGAGTACAGAAACAGCACGCCAGACCCAGAGAGAGGATGAGGACAGGTGGAACACGGAGAGAAGGAGGAAGACAGGTAAAAAGATGGAAGGATGAAGGACACAGCAGCGTAGTGAGGAAGAGGAGGTAAAACAGGTGGAGATGAAATGTACACTGACCTGAGTGAGATCTGGGATGTCACCCTGATCAATTCCAACTTGCTGTGTCATAAAACCAAAACGGTAAACAAAGAAACAAACAAACGAGGGGGGAGATAAGAAAAGAAACAACAACATAACAAAGGATCATTACCTCATGCAGTGACTGTAAAATGAAAATAATAAAAATAACAGAAATAACAGAGGCGTGGCATGCAGAGAGCCACGGAGGACCAATGGGAATAGACGAAGACATCAATTATGTCTCACACGACATAATGATTATGGGCTGTAAAGTGATTAAAATTTTAAAACAAATATAAAAACATTCACCGTATGACAACACTGGTGATATACAAACAAATGATGAACTTCAAATGAGAAACGGTCTGGGTTAAAAAGCAAATTGGTAAGACCCTCACATCGTGATAGACATTCTGTGTGTGACTGGACGAGTCTTGACTTTAAAAAACATGCCTGAAAAACTTGACATTGGAGAAAGGGTCAGTCAGATTACATGACTGTGAGGTAAAGAAATATGTGCCACTTTGAGCCCGGCACAGAGAGACTGGCAAATAGAATCAGACAGTTTAATGGCTGCCTCTTTAAGTGGCTGAAGAGAATTGTGGGTACTGGATGAAGTGAGGAGGAGGCAACACCAGAATTCATCAGTGTCAGAAACTGAAGTGGAAGTGAGAGTCTTATTAGCACCAAAAAAGTCATCTTCAACTTTAAAGGTCTTAAACTGCATGACCTCACAGCAGCACAGGCAGCTGTCAACAGCCACAATAAGAACAGTAAGAGAGACAAATGGCACTAGACACTGTAAAGCTGTCTTAGTGGGATATAGTTGGGGATATTTACTGTTCCATGATAATCTGAACCCTAAATGTCTTTGGATTCCAAGATGAACGTACGGTATTTAATTAAAAAAACAGTACAAGGGGTGACATTTGAATCACTGTTAAAAGCAAGAGGTGGCACATGTAGATTGCCATTTATGAACGTAGTCTGAAAGTAGGGGCAACGCAATGTCAATACACTAGATACATGGCACTTATGAATAAGAGTGAACCTGAATGACAGAGCAGTATGAGACAGGGGGAGAAGAAATGAGGGGGCTGAAAGGGGGAGGGGTATACACTGGCACTTAAACCATCTGTCTAATCTCAAACTTGTTTTAGCAAAACACTCTCCATTCTCTCGTTATCTCTCTCTGTGTATGTGTGTGTGTTGTGTGTTGTGTGTCGGTACCTCAGCCACTTTGAGGAACTCTGACAACTTGGTCATCCTGTACAGAAACTTCTTGTAGATGTCCAAAGCATCTTTACACTGGTTTTTCTTCATATCAAAATATTTCTCTGAAATGAGGAGAACAAAAGAATGAGAGAGAAAGAGAAAGAAAGAGAGAGACAGGGAGAAAATAGAAACAGAGCAGAATGATTAGCTAAGCGACTCAAACAGATAAAGACCACAATTACCCATCAGAGGACTGTCAAAACACTCTCAAGCTGTCTGACAGAGACGGGGGAATATAAACTGTTGTTGTAATGGCTTGCTCAAGGAAAGCTTACACTCTAATGCATTTTCAGATCGTCATGTGTTAAAATATAAAAAGATAGAAAATAAAAATCACTTAATGAGTGCTTCTCTGACAAAATGACACAAACTGACTTAACGGCTGAATAATGAGAGCTCAAACAGCTCAGAGCAAAAGTCAGTGAGGGCTGCTGGAGAATTAAAGCCTGGCTTGTGCTGACAGCTCCACGCTGGACTCAGCTGTAATATATCTGCAATCAGCAGGTCAGCACAGCAGGAGCGTCAGAGTCTGACAGGGTTCTGATGCTTCTGTGAGACGCTCGAAACAGGGGGTCATGTGTACAAAACGATCGACTAAACTCCATTCCACAAATGTGACCTTATCATATTCATCATCTACAAAACAGACAAAACAGACCATATTCTATCAGGTTCTATGGACTGTCTAATGGACACAGAGGTGCTGCAGCCTAGTGCTTTAGTGGTCTGAGCTGGTTTGAAACATATTGTTGTAGATCAGGCTGATAAGTTGGCCAATATTTGGCCATTTAGAGACTATCTGCACTGGCTGATAACATTCACAGTTGGCTGATTAACACAAGCCCTCCCTTGTGTCAGTTCCCAAAATATAGCACCAGCCTTGTCAACGGATCATAAACAGCCACTGGGTCCAATTAGTTAAATGTAAAATGCTTAATTACTGTAGAGGGAAGCTAGTACTGAATAAAGATAATTAGTTTCTAATGCAATAAAATTCATACATTTGGCCATAAGCATGACCAAAAACCATATAGGGGCCATTGTATATAATCAGCAACAGCCGTCCAGCTCTTTAGTTATATGCACAGGCCATTGAAAAACTCATCAAATGAACATTAGCTGAAAAGTGAAATTCCACAAGCTACAAAAACAAACACTAATGTGTCCTTGAGCGAGACGCAACCTAATGTTTCAGGGTAGATTGTTTCAATAATTAACATACGGCACATCACAGTACAGATCCTGTTCACGTATTTTCATCTAAGCAAATAACAGTCCAACTGAAGAAAGACGCAAACCTCTACAGCAGAGCGTGAGAGCAGGATGAACTCCAGAGTGAGAGGGGGTGGATTACTCTTACCCAGCAGGTTGATAACGCCCTCATTATAGGCAGCAAACAGACGGATGGAGTCTTTGAAGAGCAGCATAAAGGCAGCGTTAATCACACCGTTAGTCAGCTCGTTTGGATTGGCCTACGGACACACGGTCACACATCCAAGAGAGAAAGAGCATATATATCATACTAAACAGATTGCACTGAATCAACATCAATGTTGCTTTAAAGGGTACAAGCAGGTTCTTCATCACTGGAGAAAACCCAACCTGGAAGTCCAGCAGCGCGTCCAGCTGGTTCTGAATGATAGGCAAAGTTTTGATCAGCTTCTCGGTGTTCATGGTGCGCATGACTCCGTCAATACTGCACAACAAACAGACAAACAAACAATCAGCGGTCGCCAATCTCACCACTTACTCTCGATCTTAATTAGGGTTTTTAAAAAATCAGCTACTTAATCAGCTTTTAAAAACAACTTAATTATCAGAGTAATAAGCTAGCCTGATTACATTGTATCCTGCTGAGACAATGTGAACACTGAATCTTTTCTCCAGGCAAAAGATATTACAGAAAAACCGAGGTTACCCACCCTCTCTTCATCTTGGTAAAATCTACGGCTACCAGTCTATAGGAAAGCGCTTTCTCGTTCAGATATCTGCTGTACCGTCTGATGAATGTGGACATGTCATAGCCTGAGGAAGAGAAAGGGGGGAGAGGGGTCTATCATTATTGTGTTTGTGTATAATGTTATAGAGAACAGAAGGCATGCTTGTGTTTCTTACATACCTTGCAATGCACCTTTATCGAGGAAATTGTTGAGATTGAAGAGCGTGTTTCTCGAGGCCAGATACTGAATGAAACGCTGCAGGTGGAGAGAAAAGCATAATCAAAACACTGACACCAAAGTGTTTTCGTGTACTCTATGCTCCTGTACTTCTTTATCTGTTAGCATGCAGAAGCGAGTACATCACTGACATATGGAAGCTCCCTGCTGCCGAATTTGCAGTACACAGTAAAATGTGCAAGACCAGACTCCGCTGAGCTGTCTTCAAGTTGCCAAGCATGTCTACTGCTGTTCCCCTCCTCCACCCAGCCCCGTCCCATGAGCTCTTGCAGTTGTGGGCTGGGGACGCGAGCAGAGAGGAGAACACAGTGTTCCAGGTTTGGTTGTGATGAGATCGTGCGCATTTATCTATCGCAATTCTTTCTCTAACGATTCTGAATCTATTCTTAAAAATTCAGAATCAATTCTGCATTCAGTTCAAATCTTGGCTAAGTGTGCACCAGAAACACTTGTTCCCAGACGCATATATCCTAACAAAACTGCTTTGTTCGAACAAAGACAGAAAAACTACAATCTGTATCATCAAATTTAAAACAAAATCGAGTTGAAAGTCAAAATCTTACATGGAACTGAATTTAAGTACAACACTAGCGCATGCTTTGATTTGAATTAAACACAGAATTGATTCAGAATTGTTAAGAACAAAATCTTTACAGAAAGAATCCTAATACATCAATGAATCAACCCTCTCTCACACTCTTAATTTTTACCATTGACTCATTTTACCATTGACTCTTATAAACTTATCGGTCACAACATTGAATCTAAAGCAGAAAGCAGTTTAAGTTGTGTAACCTTGATCTTATTTTGTAGATCGGTGCACCAGAGGAAAAAGTCAGCAGAAAGCAGTTTTTAGGTACTAGGATGGAGCCTTAGGCATTTTTCACCCCAGGGAGGAACTGCATGAGACCTGGTGACAGACCCTGCAGTCAGGCAAAATGTGCTTGGCACAGTGGAACAGTCCTGGCAGAGGCCGTTTTCTGCCTGTGGCACAGGTATTCAAAAGGTCGAGAGTGTTCACAGTAGGTTCCAAAAATGCATCTAATGGGATATGAGGCTAAAAATGCTGCATTCCTAGAACTCTGCTAAAGTTTGTTAGATCAAAAGTGGTGGTTCAGCTGAACAGCAGGCTGACAGAAGGTGTATAAAGAGGAAAAAGAGGCCACCCACCATTATTTCAAAGACTAAACAATGAACTGTGATTTCTAAGGAGCTTATAGAGCCTGTGGTTGACCTGCTCATGTGATCGAGGCTTTAAGCAAGGTTCCTCATTCTTTTGTGGAATTATTCTGATCAAGATAGTCAGGTGCAGAATAACTATTAACAATTTCTGCTGTGTGTTTAATGTAGGGAACAATGACTAACGTGTAGTCAGTCTTTATTGGGTGATCAGGGTGTTTAAGACACCTCAGAAAAAGCTACTGATGAGCTTCTGCTTTATTTCCCCACCTCTAAACCTCTGGGGACCAGACAAGAGGAGAAGCGAGACATCCTATTTTCAAACCATGAAGAAAATTCCCAGGATTGGGTGCAGAACATGGGCTAGTTCTCTTCGGCTTAGTGACTTAACCTTGCACAGAAACCTTGTGTAAAATGCACGCAAGCACCAAAACACCAAGAATATCGCTCCATTCTGGTGCGCAGATCAATACGGATTACTAATTCAGTAGAGTCTGCAAAGCCACGCTCGCCTGCTCACCTGTTCCTCTGCATGAAATCTCTCAAGCCTTTTCGACTTTTTTTTTTTTTACAATGCTGAGGTATGGGACCATTTATTTAAAATGGATGTCAGAGGTAAAGGACGAGAAATATAAATTGATAGGCCAGGAAGGACCCCGCATTCTCTGCTTAGCAAATAATTAATGTGAGAACAAACCTCAAGCAGTGTCAGAGTGAGGCATCATTTATTATTAAGGCAGGAGGCTTTTTGGCAGAGAGTTTTCTCCCAAACAGAGCAGCTGCTATTAACACAGCAGTTCAGGCACAGGGAAGATTTCAGCAATTGGGAACAGCATGTTTCACTAGCCGCTGGTTTTGTGTGTGCAGTTGGGAAAGGATCCACATCAGGGCTGCAACCGCTATGCGAGATCCGCACGTGCTTATGCGTGCATGTGTAAGAGAGAGAGAGCACTAACCCTGCAGGGAACACTTGTAAATAGGCTGCGTGATGATGCCCTGATAACATGCAGGCTGCTGGTCTCTGCTCTCGATCCATACGTGTTCTGAGGTTTCTATGGATACAGCCTGAGCAATTGCTGCAGTTTACAAAGAGCAAGGCTTAAAGAAAAACGACGAGCACAAAAAGATAATAACTCGATTTGAATGGAGGCGTGTTGTTCGATAGCGATTATTTTTCCAACACAAAACCCATTGTGTTCATGAAAGTAAAGAGCTGGAGTCATATCTGAAGAAGTGAAAACAATCATCCCAGAATGCTAAATAGAAACGGATGATCGACCCAGCGCTTGTGAAAGAAATAAACTTCAAGGGCTGAACAAAGCTAATGCACTGCTGTGTACCACAACTGACAAATGCACATATTCACACTCCCAGAATCTTAGAACATCTAAGAGGCACAGACTGACCCTCCAAGGTGGGTATACGCTTTTTAACAGCCCTGAAGAAAAATGCATGACAAAGCATCATGGGTAATTGTACAAGAACCCTATGTCAGTGCCACTACGGCAAACAAAAATTTCAATGGTCCAATCCAACAAGTTGAGTTACCAATTCCCACATGTAGCTTATCCCAACTCCCTCCTTATGAATTACTGAGCACCAGCTGTTTGTTTTCAGCCCAGATTTGCAGTTCCTGCCTGCAGGGTAGAGCAGGAAAGAGTTGTCAGGGGAGTGAGAGAATGTTTCATAAAGGTAATAATTACCTTAGCTAGCGCACTTCACTCACAAACAACATCCATTATGCAAACAGATCCGACAGAGACCTGAACTCAGCACACGAGCTGAATGTTAAACAGCCCCACTTTCTTTAATTTCATACCCATGTCCGTCAAAAAGCCTTTAATACATATTTCAGTAGACACAGCTGTAAGATCAACGATTGGAGGATCCAAAAATAAAAATGCTCTTTTAATTAACTTCATGTTAATTAACTTCATGTTAATCCATACCCGTTTTGCTCAAAATAATATTAATCCATACAACATATATTTTTGGCATATTCTAATACTTCTAAAGCAGTATGATAGCTTGTGATAAACTGAGCAAAACTTATGTTTAAATGAAAACTGTGTGACATGGCAAATCATAAATATGCCCATGCACAAATGATATTTGCATGCTATGCCAGGGGCCAAGATTATCAGTAAATCTTCAATTTAAATTGAAATAATTACATTTAAATCAATTTAAAGGCATCATATCACTTGGAAAACAGAAGCAAGTCATATGTTGGGTTTTTTGGTTTATTCTGGGAGGCGTTTGTTGGAAACATGCAGTGTGTCAGTGCATTACAGAAGTCACTCTGTCTGAAACTAAATAATGAAACTGACAATTCTAAATTTTCGGTGCACTGTTTAAAACAGTCCTAAATGACATGTTGTGGTAAATCAAGCCACTGGAGTTTATTGCGCAGTACTAACAGAATGCTGTTCGGTCTCTTGGTCAACATTGCTGTTTTTCTGAAGCTGAGCAATTGTTTGTTTTGTGTATGGACTGTTCAGCTCAAATAGTATTGACAGAGAAGTTAATGATGAAACCAAAAAGACATAAGTTCTTATATTTCTTAGCAGACTAAGGCAGATCTCATTAAATACATCAGCAGGAGGTTATTTATCTTTATTACACAAACCTTTATCAGAGCCTCCAGCATTAACCAGATCCCACTGGACTTCCATCACACTCGTACACACCCTCTCTATCTTGAATATTAGCTCAGTCTACTCGCCCACTCAGTCTTCCCTCAGCAATTGAAGGAGATGGACATCAAGTGCAGTGGTGTCCCAATACAAGGTTAAGCAATTTGTCCACTGTGTGACCCTACATGAACTGAGTGATTAAAATTCTGCCCCATCCCTCCACTATCCCTTCCCTGTCTCTCGCCCACATCCCTAAAGTTTTGCTAAAGTTATTTTGCTGCCAGAATTTTTAAGCCACCTTCTCTCGATCTCTCCTTCAGACAACGTCCAATCCCAGTGACGTCAGTAAAGCAAATTGTGCGTTTGTGTCTGGACCATCGCTAAGCGGCATTGCCCTCTTTCTCCCCTATTCACACAATTGCGTGCGTGCGAACACGCCCTTATCAACAATAGCTTATCTGTGGCCCTTCCTGTGCCCTCTCACAGGGCCACTGCTGACAAGACAAATGTCCTCCAAACGTCTCTTCGGCAGACAGCGATAAACGAACATGTGTTTTTAGAAGCCACGACAGGGGGAAAGGATTAAGACCAAACCCTACCTAGACCAGACGTTCAGCTATGATAACAAAACTCACCCGCCTGATTAGTACACGGTCATGCCACAGAACAGGGTGTGCTGAAGGACAGTTCTATATGCTCACTATCTCTGCACTGGAGAGCTCAGAACATATAATCATGGGCTTTTTACTTTAAGTAAATGAACAAGGATGCATGTGACACTCACTGGCACTATCATTTTAATTTTGTGTATGTTGAGGTAGCGTTTGTGTTAGTGTCATATGGAAAACAACAGAAGTCATGTGTTTCTAGAGAAGCTTACATAGTACCATAGTGTTGTTGTAGCTTAACTGGAAGAGAACTGCGTTAAAAGCAAAGGTTGTGGGTTCAGTTTATCAGTACTTGCATTCCCTGGGATCGAACCCACAAAATTTGCGCTGCTAACGCAATGCTCTACCAGTTGAGCTACAGGAACACTAGCAGCGCAGGAACACTAGCAGTGCAAAAGGTTGTGGGTTTGATCCCAGAAAATACAAGTACTGATAAAAAAAAAATTTACACCTTGAATTCACTAAGTCGCTTTGAATAAAAGCGCCAGCCAAATGAATAAATGTAAATTATATTTTACGTCCCCCGAATATGTTTGAATGAGGAACAAACCAAAACTTTTATCAGTATTGATGGAAAATCTTCCCCTCCACCCTAGCTATTAAATAAAACATGGCAGCTATGGCACAGGTTGGACATCAATATCATTCAAACATCACTGGTTCTTATGTCCAGCAATCAAACATTATGACATGCCCCACAAGCAACATATTTTGGTTGAGCTATGTGTAGCTATGTCAATGAACTGTAATTGCATGGGGGGAAATAGCCTGCAAGCTTTTTGTTAGTTTTGGCAGTTCAAGAATTTTCATATTTGGAGGAACTATTGCTTTAAGAAGGCCATGCACATCTAGGTCATATTCTAAATGTACAGAATACATTATTAATATGTATGTGTGTGTGTGTGTGTGTGTGTGCGTGTGCCATGTCCGCCTACCTGCTGTTTATCATTAGTAGAGTGTGCATGTGCCTGTATGTATATAGGTGTATCTCCTGCTGGTGCATGAAAAAGTGTGCACGCTTTTATGCTCATATATCACAGTGTATATTATTAGCAGAATGTTATAGTTTCAAAATGTATTTGCCAGATACATAAATATTTTCACCATCCGCCCACAACTGGGCAAAGCAAAAAGAATACTACAAAATAGAACTGAAATAATACTACAAAGAATACTAAAATAATACTACAAAAAATATAAAATATGTAAGCTCTAGACACTATATACATGTGACAAAGGTCTATTTTTGGAAGACTGCATAGACCAATGTTTGATATAGACCACATTTTAAGGGTTATGTAAGCAGCCTAAAATGTCAAAGCATAAAATTAACACTGGTCACTTTGAAATGCGCTTTGAATGCAGCTCAAGACAGTATTTAGATTACAAGAAGATTTAAAATGAAAGAACAAACCAGTGTAGATCTGTGAATACTCACCTCATTTCCATACATCATTAGGTGGTGTGTGGTGATGAGGGCTTTGAACACCACGACCCAACTGCTGTTAGTGGTTCTTTCAAATAAAGTGTCGGCCAGCTGGGGCACGTTCACATTCATCTCATTGGTGCAGTGAATCAGATCTGAAACACACATGACACACATTACAACAACATGTTAAATCACTCCAAAACCCCACACAAGATGTTCCTGTCTCTTTTCAGCAAACATAGCATAGACACATACAGATCTGCAGTGGGTGCTAATGAAAGCAGATCTCACTGGACTCCCATAATATCTCTCTGTACTCATACAATGACGGCTAGACAGGCTTCTAAACCCGTCGTTCTATTATGCAACACACACACGCACAGGGTGGGAAGATCCAAAGAGAGCCACGTCTTTAAATATGCAGAAGCATCCCAGTACTGCTCTGAGTACAAGCATCCGAAAGCAGCATCTCTCAAACACCATCAGAGGCTGAAAAACTCTTGTCTGTGTTCTGTCCTGTTTGCATAATGAAGACATTCCTCCTCAACAGCCCACTGCATGCTTTTCTGTTCTTCAAAGACAAACCTCTTTTCCCATTCCCTTGAGAGAAACATCTTCTTACACACAGAGACGCACAAAGCAGGTAATGAGGGAGACGACGACTTAGTATCTGTCGGTTTTTGGCCCTGTGGGCCTGTCTGTTGTTCTAATAGGGAAATCTAAACTAGTGCAGCTCCCTATTGGAGTCTGTTGATGAATCGCAAGGATCAGACAAAAAGAGACAGTACTACTATGAGCTATAGGTCTATGAAAAACACACTTAGTGTGCCGACGAGGTAAAATTGGCCCATACATTTTGAAAGTAAGGCCTTACAGTCTGAAAGCAGGATAATCAGCCTCCGCACTTCAATGTGTATACACACAGATTTAAAGTAAGTTTTTACATTTTATGAAGCAAATGTCAGTGTTGCCAACACATGCAAAATTAGCCACTGCTATGATAAACTGTTGTGGATGGTTGCCAGGGTGTTGCTATGCAGTTGCCAGGACAAAAGCGCCTACTCTAAATTATGTGGTATGGCTTTGCTCAAAATTGTAAAAAACTGTGTTTTCTTCCCATTTTATTAACAGTCAGGCAAGAATCTTTTGCAAGAAATTGCAAGTCTCATTGCTTAGAAAGTAACAGTACACTGAGGCACACAAGAATGTGGAGTACTTGAGTAATTGTACTTCGAGGAATTTGTAATTTACGTCTGTACTGTTAAAACTGAACACATGTATTTAATTACATTTAAGGAGAAAATTTTGCTTAAATGCATCTACAGAGCAACCATGCTTTACAAAGTTTTGCATCAGTTACCTTTTTACTTTCACCCACGTATGTTTTTGGCTAGATAATAAAATCTTAAACCCTAAGTACAAGCAATAGTAATAGCCTTGAAAATGTGCGATTTAGAAAACAGGAGTCAAGTCCACTGAGCCATTCAGCCTCATTTTGCGCTTCCTGCATATTCACACACTGTGGCTATCAACACAAACACGTGATTTTACAGTTTTGCAATCCTATACATTTATTTAACCTTTATGGCAACTTTTGTTTTTATTTTAATGAAAATGAGTTCATTTGTTTTTCATTAATGATTAAAACACTGCTCTGAATGCAGCAGGGCTTTTGCACCGCCAACTCTCTCTCTTCTCTTCGATCTTGTTTTCTCTGACGGTCAGGAGGGCAGCCTGCAAGCTGATTGGCTCCTTTGGGAGGGAGGGGGAGAAAGAGAGAGAGTGAGAGAAATTCATCTGATTCTGAACAGAGGATATGTGCTGATTTAATCAGATAGAGCAGAACACATTTGGATGGTATTGATCAGAAAGTCCATTGTCTTAAACGGAAAGCGACTGAGCGAGGCACAATTCCTGAGCATCAACAGCTGACAACGTGCAGCACAGGGACTGTATGTGAATGTAAAGCTGATAACAGCCCTGCAGATACACTATGCATCAAAGTCTTCACACACTGCACATTAGGGCTATGCCAATACAATCATCCAGGTTCTTTTTCTCACAACATTGCATATTGATACTGAAGTTCGAAGTATTGATTTTTGACTGCTTCTTTTATTAAAGCAGATTTTTCTGTACAGTCAGAGCTGTTTCTACGAGGCACCATACCTCGATCCACGCAAAAGAGATTGAAACTCTTATTATAGGATCCATAGATTCAGTCTCTTTCACAAACATGCTGGATCTCTAATGTGTTTGCCAGTTTTAATTACAACCATATTAAGAAGCAAATGCTTTAAATATGTACAATACATTAAATACGATGCATATGGTATAATGGAAGTTGGCGATGCCCAGCCCTACTGCATGTTACGCTAATCTTGATTATCTGCTGTACACTGTTAAGTACGCAAGCAGATCCTCAAAGAGCCACAGAGAAAAGATCGAATATAAAACCAAAGCCCTTAAATACAGTCTCTGACAATCTTTCCCAAAGACAGACAATCATGCTTCCACGTTATCCCCTGCACACATGCATGCTTCCATGCTGTGGTAGGTCCATCAGCGCATGAAATGAGGTGCAGCAGTGAGAATCGAATCCAGGAGGTGACAAGAAGCCACGGCTGATGATGTCACTGCAGCATAGCAAATGAAAAGGCTTTGAGCGATGAGGTCACCCTCTTTCTCTCCGCCTTTGTCAAAGTCTTATTGTTAGACTGACATACAACAAAACCTTTGGAACATTCCACACCAGGCTGAGCCTGTCACCAGTCACAGATGACGGAGGCTTAAAATATCCTAAGGTTTCTGCTCCAACATACACATTGCTTCAATAATTGCTTGGACTGCCTCGGACTTGCAACGAGCTCAATGCAAAATTGAAAAATGAGTGAAATTATAAATGAAAGCGCTTTTGATTCAAGGCATGATTATTCTTAGCAGCGACTGGGCTAACGAATTAATCAGGAATGCACCTTGATGAGGCACAGGAAGTTTGGCAGGAAGCCTGTGCTGTATGTACAAGGAAATAAATTGACCAGGTGGCTTAACAGTCGGTCCAGCTGTCAGCCAGTAGTCCACAGCTAGTGCTCACCTCTGAACCATCACAGCTGTCATGCTAATGTTGTAATCACTGATTCTAAGTTAGTTTTTCTTGTCCGTCTGCTTCCAGCACCACAAAACCAGCCAGTAATGCACTAGAAGTGGGGTCTGATCACTATTTATAAGCATTACAGTATTTTCAAGCCTCATTATGATAACTTTGTTTATAATTTAAAGGTCAGTGTGCCAATGGTGGATTAATCTGTATTATAATATTAAGGTTAGTATAGTATATCCATTAAGGGCTTCCATATTTCCATTCCTCTTTTTCTACTGTCTACTGACACCCATGCTCCAAACTATTTCTTAGCTCTAACCACCTGAAAATGGGACTCAGAACAGTCTTGAGGTGACCATTTTTGTCTACAGCCATGCTTATAGCTGAAAAAAGACCCACGAATAGTATCAAAACAATAATTTCACTAACATAAAAAACAAAAACAGTACATTTATTGGTGAAAGAAAATTATAGCTGAGATCAGAGAACCTTTAGACCTGTTGGGCTTCCTCTATGCTTAAAAACAAATGCCAACCCTCCTCACCTGCAGATAAGAGGAAAATGTTTTTGAATTTAATGAGCGCACAGTGTTTTATCGGCTATCTGCTTTAGCTAGCTTGAAGGAGAATGGCAAGGAGAATGCTTCTCCAAATAAACGTCTGTGCTCCCTCTGTCTGGGGAACCTGGGACCTCTATTAAAAATAGCTGGATTTCGCTTTGAAAGCTTGTTTGCTATGTCTGTATCTCTCCCTCCATTTCCTTCCCAGCTGTGTGTTGATGGCCTTGTTGCTGTGATTGTGAAATGCTGGAAAAGGAAATAGTGTTTATCTGGGGTCGGTCAGCTAGATTGTGTGGGGAGACGAGGCCGGTCTTAGATCAGCGCTCTGGGAACTTAAATATGATGACAGGGACATTTTTGTAAAAGGCCTGTATGGGATTCCTGAACAGTTAGTTCACTGACACAATTCTGCGGAATACCACAGCCATTCCTCACATTTCAGTCCTATATTTCTCTCTCTTTTTCCTTTTTTTAAAGCACCACAGCTTTACAGCCAATCAGCAATGTGGGTGCATTGTACATAGTATTATCTAAAGCTCTAGTATGGACATTAATACAGAGTGCAAAAAATCAGAGAAACAGAATGAGAGAAAGACAGAGAGAGATAGAAAGTGTATGACATTATTAAAGAGGAAATTTGGTTTGAAATGTTGCCACATTTAAAACTGCAAAAATAATTTATCCAACAACTAAAAATTACAATACTAAATATTACTCAAATGTATTCACCCCAATTAAAATAATCTACAATTAAAAAACTCAAAAAATCTTGATGCAGTGTAAAAACAGAGGTACTTCTGGGCTTGTATAATCACCTGATTATGTATGAGTACTGGTCCATAATCACAAATGCTTTACTTGTCAAGTCTTTAAGTTCAAATGCTGACATATTAATAAATGTCTATTGCTCAAAAAAACTCATTAAAATTCATATTAAAAATTAGTCGTCCAACAACTAGTTGGTACGTAAGATTTTTCACCACATTTTTAGTTAATAGTGACATGCACGCTAAATGAAATAAATTTAGAGACACAAAATTTTAGAGACTTTCAGAGACATGCTGACAATCTAACAGTTAAGCTACTCTGAGAAGTTGCCTACTTCTTTAAAGAAAATCTCCTGAGCACACTCAATGCTAAATCTCTGGACAATTACAGTTTGGACTTAAAATCGTCTGTTGTGAGCAGTTCCTATTACTTTAATACTAAGCCAATTGTGAAAATGTGTGGCACATCTGAAGTTCAGATGTATACATGAGATGAGTGTGAGAAAATGAAATGTAAGAATTCTTTCCTCCAAGATGTGTAATAAATAAAGACCTAGGTCTTACAGATGTCAGAAGAAGAGCCAAGGGCTCTTAAGGTACAAAACAAGCTATCAAACAGAGCCAAAGGCCCTCAGCAGCTATAAATAGGTCACATCAGCACTATGAGTATAAGGGGAACAGAAGCAATGTGTCATGCAGTATGTCTAAGAGATGCAGTAGAGTCCTCACATTGAATGATGCACCAATAACATTTATCAACTGCTAATCCCTCACAAAAAACACTTAACTGAACCTGTTCTTCAAGAAGATGCTCTTGTATCAGTTCAGTCAGACGCTGGGTCCACTTCTCATTTCCAGGCTTCTCAAGTAATACAACATCCATCATCCACAAAATTACAAGGGATTCGTAAGTAAAAGGGAACTTATCTTTGGAGCAGTTTGCCCTTTTGGAGATGATGTCTGTAAACAGTGGACAAAGCATCCTGAAGGGCAATCTGTATTCTGAACAGCTGGGTGCCATTTATGAGAATGGTTGTTTTGTCTTTGCTGCACAGCATTATTTCAGCAGTCTTCACCACCGACACAATCCAGACATAGCATTTTTTAACTGTATGACAAAGTCTGGTAGGCATTGCAATTTTTGGCCAAGAAACACACGCTGACTGACCATTAAGCCAGTAATTTTTATTCTTATTTTTATTCAACACTACATTTGGGTAAAGGGATGTCACACTAGAATTTTGATCTCTGTGGACTTCCATACATACACATAGGAAGGCAGAACAGGAAATGCGAGCTTATGCAAAAATAATTTAAGTTTGTTGACCTCTGACCTGTGAATTAGTTTGACAAAAAGTTGTGTAACCAATAGAAGATTAAAACATAACTGATTTGCCTATTGGAGGAATCAAAAATGGAATTTTCAAAGCTGCAGGTTTGCATTGTTGTGAGAAAAAGGACTAGGTACTATATTTTAACACTTTTAAATTGGAAAGTATACTTTACTTAAGTCCCAGAGCATGATGTTATATCCTGTATGTTGCGATGCCCAGAAAACGATTCTCAAGGTCTAGTCTGACTGTGACTTAAAATTGTGTTTGAAGATATCTTGTAAGATATTATACTGTCGCAAGCAAAACAAAAAAAAGGATTATATTTCCTCACTAACTTTTCCAATCTAATCAATTGTTCTTATTGTAGAAGGTGGACTGATAAAAACCTACATTATGCAGCATGGCACTTGGAAAAAGCATAGAAGCCAGCCAATAAGACTGAAATTGTTGATTTTACCCACCTTCGCAATAAAGTGTATTAAATGAAGAGATAATGAGAACTTACCAAGCTACAAACACAAACCCACTAAGAACTAAGATTTTAGCGAAAAGCTTCACAGTTTGTCTATTTGTTCTGGTGTAAAACTGAACACTGATCACTTTTTGGTACCATAAGCGCTCTCCACTCACTGCTCCTGAGAAGGTCAGAGTGCAACATCTGTTTGTTGACTTGGTAGAAATCTCACTGCTGTCGGCATCCAGCAGGAAAATGAATGCAAACTCGGCAGAAAGAAATAATAGAAGCAGAATCTTCCAAACAGCACAAATGACAGTTGAGTTTAATGTCTGACAGGGTTTCCTGTCTCACAGCATCTGCCTCAAAGGCAACAAAGAGACAACAGGCTTGTTTTGGGAGACAATTATATATTTATAATTACATATGTGTTTTCTAAATAATTATTAAGGATGTGGTCTTTTTGACTAGCAAGTAATGTGGAAATATTTCTTAATAAAACACTTGAATCAAAAACAGGAATTGAGCAACGCTGACCCTTTGTCTTTAGCAACGTGTTGGCTAAAGACAAAAAATAAAAATTGTGTTGCGCAGGGATTAAAACAAACAGTAAGGCTGGCGTCTCAACATACTCTAGCTGCTAGGCCGTATAACAGGTGGCTGCCACAGGAAACAAATCCAGCCTAAAGATGAAGTTGTGTTCTGCAAACGTTGATGAATCAGAGAAACAAATGCACAACAAACAAATCAGGTTTACCATCTTTAATGCTGCAGTCATTTCTGAGTTTTACAGCACAACAGGCAGGGACCAAAATTAGCATTTGTCAAGAGCCAATTGTGAGTAAAAAATGAGTTATTTGCCAGTTGGCAGTTATTTTATCAGGTAATGTAATATTATGCATGGTTTAAATCAAATTCTAATCAAAGACATACAAATTGTCTGTTAAACAAAAACAATCTTCACACCTGTTACACTTCACACATCGTCTTATGACATTTACCTCATGGGAAATTTACCATCAGAGGATTTATGAAAGACGTCTAAAATGACTTCCTCTACAACTGCATATTCCTCACATTGGGCCACCAAAAGGAAAATATGAGGAACACAATCTACACAATGTGTCTCCACAATGACAGACGGACACTCAGATTTTGTACCCTGACAACAGGTGCTCTACAAGCCTCCATTATAGAATCCCAGGGATCGTCTAAAAGGAATCACCTTTTGTACTGTTCATGTTTGAATATATAGCCTCAATTAAAGCATTAGATTCAAGTACATATGCGTCAGCACACTAAGGTGTGTAATCTCTCTTTCTTTGTTTCTCTGGACAGCCTATAGGTGGATGAAACTGAATTCTGCATCAATTGTCAAAAGAATCAATGACTCAACGCCTCAGCACACTGTGCGCACGTGCCTGTACTGACCTTCAATGCTCCCACACGTCTTTAGAATAACTGTTAAAGAGAAATCATACAAGATAAGAAACGAGGCCTTGCCTGTGCCTACATACGCCACACGTCTTACAATGTAATGCATCATACCCTTTGACAGCAGCATTCACAGATTCAGGAAGGAGTGGCTGCTGATATTAATAGATCAAGCTGATTGCAGAATGACATAACCTCCTCAACAATGCTGCGATACCACATACATCATGATGGAAGACTGACGAACAATACGCACAGTGGAAAGCAAAGCCACTGAACGATTGTTTAACATGTTACAATCTCATCAGATTCTTGAACTGTGTTCAAAGACAGATCAGCATTTCCACCACAAGCATGTTTCAATTCATCAATGGTGTTCAGATGACTGGAGATGTACAGGATGCTACTTCCTGCCATTGATGCATTAAGACTTTAGACATGTAATTTGGTAAAATACCTGTAATTTGGTAAAATACCTGAGGCAATGTGGCAAGGAGCTTTTTGGACATACTTACAATCAAGGTGTTTCTTTTTGGGTCCACTGACTTCATGCGTTGTGGCCTTGCAGACAGCTTTGCTGATGGCCGATCCAGTCATGCTGTGCTGGGCCGCCGCGATGCGATCCGTAATAGACTGTCCTGACATTTTTATTCAGTTGTGATAATGTCCGTTAATGACCACTAAAGTTGACCTGGTCTCACTGATAAATGTATGTTTTCACTAGGACCTACTATGTGAGCCGCTGATTTTACAAAAATACACTTGATTGACCAGGTTATTGAACTGGCTGGAGACAAACCGCAATGTGACTTATCTTTCGAACCAGTCAACTGACACTAATTAACACACATGTAGCAAAAGGGAAAATTAGCTAACAAAAAATCTAGTAAAATGTTGTCACACCAGCATATGCCGTGACTGATTTTGGGGTGAACTAAGCTTTTGTTAGCTAATATTACTCATAAAGCCTTTGCACCAAGAGCAGGTACTGACAGTATTGAAGTCTGAAGATACCAAACAATTGTTGGAAAATGTCATCACTATCAGTCAGCTCAGTTCAGAGGTTTCAGGCAGAAAATATCACCTGTCAGCCAGCTTAAGCCTTTATACAGACCAAGAGAAAACAAGCTGGGTATATGAAAGACCAGCAGACAAGCTTGAGATCAAATGAACTCAAATGAAATCTGGTCTGTTGTTTATCCTCCCTTTATAAATCTGTTATTACACTGGCACTAAGATCCAACCAGTCAAAAACTCAGACAGGTTTGCTGGCAAGAAATATGCATAGACATACAAACCAGACCAGATCTGGCCAAGAGGTTTAAAACCGCAGAAAAGATCAACGTAACTACTCTAGTAACAAAACGAAACTGGTTGACAAATTGTGTAGCCAATCGTTTTAGTTGACTGATGTATCAGTAAACAAACTAAATTATCTGCCCAGCCAGCTGAGTAGATCAATCACATTTGAGGTTTAATTACTGCTCCAGCTTTTCTGTATTAGAATTACCAACTAAAAAACAATCAGGTTCGAGTCTAAGAGTTACCAGCTATTAATCTGTAATTTGATAATACACAATCTTCAAAAACAGTGGTTAATATTGTTAAAAAGAAGTCCAGCGCGCATCCCGACGAGCAGGACTGAAAGTGTCCAGCTCAAGTTGGACTCCAGCCCGGTGAGCCAGCGCGTCTAACCGGATGCCTGGATATCTACTCTTCCGTCCCGCTTAAAGACTTCGTTTAGTCCGCAAAAACAACACGGTCCCGCCCGTAAAGACACCGAGAGACGTCGAGTTCTTCGGGACTGATGAAGGGGTGGTGAAGCTGTAAACCCCCTGTTTGTCGCTGTCTCCGTAGCTGTGGTTTGTTCTGTCAAGTCTCTGTTATTCCGGTTTGGTGAAGAATGCGCTGGCGGAGCCGTTCAGGACAAAATGGCTTCACTGTGATCAGGTGAACGAAGAGCTACATTTTGATTGGATGAGACCAAGTGGCGTTCATCAATGTAGCAAATCGTGGGAAAATAGCATTGCCACTCTACATGGACGACCGTTTTCAGTCGTCTCTGACAGCTTTTGTATGACCTAAATTATTTACTTCCAGGATTCCCTGAGATTTTAACTAACGTGTTCAATAAATGTTAAAAGTAATAAAATAGGCAATGCCTAGAGTTTGCATTTGTGATCAGAATATCATGTTTCTATTGTTTTTTATTGTTCTATATTGTTTATTTTTATTCATTTATCATTGCCACTTGGCAATGGGGTTTGGTTTTGGCACGTAAAATATAAAAGTAACATTATTATGTCAATTTTGCAAGAAATTGTGCACAATCAAAATAATAATAACATAATTAAACTAGACTAGACCAGTAAACCAAAACCAGTTAAACGCAAGTGTAATTGTGTGTCTGACATCAATAACGCCAATCAATAATAATACACTTCTACTCCAGCTAGACGCACGAAAAGACTCCTCTCTGCCCGCGCCTATAAATCACATGAATGACTAAAATGACTCCGCTTTTCACTGTTTTGTGGCATCTATCAAATGAAGCAAAGCACAGCTATTGTTCCTATTTTGTATGATCACAACGCATTCATTTTCTAAGTGCAGTGAGGGATAGTTTGGAAAGAAACACTGCAATGAATGTAAGCTTCTTAAACATTAACTATAACAGACATTAAAAAATGTTTAGTTACTTAAAAGCTACTATGCCCAAAGCATAACGCAATAAATGAACAAAACTTTACTACATTTATTTGCATCTTTGTATAAGTACATTGGAATTCATTGGTAAATTAGCCATTCACTGCGTTTTTATGCCAGATATCCCTGAAATTTACAAAGAAAACCCTTAAAAGAGACTTGTGACTTTTCCAAAGAAATAAAAAAACTCAGTCAGTCTGTGTCAAAACTCTAAAATGAGACAAGTTAGAGGAAATTTGTTTCTGAGGGGATGTACAGCACACCTCTCTTTATGAGGAAGTGGTAAAAAGCAAAACCACAAACTTGACTTCATTTTGGGAGGAGCATGAGAACCCGCCTCATTCTAGGATCTGTCAACTTTTTTTTACATCATTTAGACTTGCGTGCAAAAGTGATGCTTAACAATGGTGGTACTTAATTTTATTGATCTTTTTTGTTTTGATAACTGTTCTTTAATGTTTCTTATATCGGTAATACAATTTAATGTCTTACTAAAGAACAAAAATAATACATTTGCAATAAGTATAAATATGTTTATTATCAAACACACCATATTTTTTAAATATATTAATAATAATATAGTTATATACAATACATTTACATGACATCACTTAATCAGAAGTATTGGATACAATTTAGTGATCTGAACAGCTTAAGTGATACCCCCATCTAGAGGCATGAAGATGCAACTATTACCATAGCAACTAGACCTTGGCAACAGTTGCTGGTACTGAATTATCATTTCCCCTGAGAGTATGTGTAATAACATATAATAATTATAAATAAAAAATAGGAAAATTTGGATATTCATACCTTGTACTTTGGAAAACTTGTTACATTCAAACAGAGTACAGTATGAGGTATTAAAGGCTGAGTTATTGTAAACAATTTTTTGTTTTTGTAAATATTGTAAAAATTGTTTTAGTATTTATTTAGTAGATAAAAAATATTTATCTTGGCTGACAGAGCATTCAAAGTCTTCAAAGTCTATTGAACTGGTTTATTGCTTCATCAATCAATACCATGCCTCATCCGTCACCCTTAGATTCCTGGAGCTGGTCATATCTCTAACTCTGCAGGCTAACTAGACTAGTCTTTACTGTCAACATGCAGACATGTCATATACCTATAACTTTTGACATTCTGATGTCCTTCAGAGAAGCTTTTTACTCTGCACACACACTCAGGAAAAGAAAAGATTTATTGTTGATTTATAGTCTTTACTTAGGAATCCAAACAGAATAGGCATTGTATGCAAAGTCTTTTCCCAGCCAAATAAGTACTACTTAAATATTAACAACAAAGCTGTGTGTAACCACAACAACTGACTGCTGATAGACAATGCCACCACTCAAAGTAACTAACATAAGTGTTATTAGCACAATAAAAGACTCCACATTTATGCACACACACACACAGACACACACACACAACCTATTTCCAAAGACAAAAACTGCTTTTAAACTACTGCTGACATACTGTCATCCTCTTGTCTAATGACTACAGGCTGGCAACAGCCTGTGCAAATGTACCACACCACAAAGAATAAGACACTGCCAGACAGACCCACAGTCAGAGCCAAAAGAATTAGGCCCAGGTACTAATGGCCATGTTGGCATGCAAAATCAGGAAACTACAATTTTGATATCAGCTATAAATATTTTCATGGGTTTCTTGTATTTGCATGTATAATAATAATATGATTTATATATATGTGTGTGTTTCTTCTGACTGGCCTAGTAGAAATAAAAGTGCATTAAAAATGCATAAAAAATGCCACAGTTCCCCAGTGTTCTTACTAACTCGTTTCAATTTAATTTTCAGGTAAATGTCTTTTGCTGTTGCCTTTTTGCTGTCTTTAGCTCTTTATAAATGATGATTGGTCCAATTGGTTTTTAGACTGTCAATATCCTCAACAAAACAAGAAAGCCTGTAACCATTTTCTGTCTAACATTCACTTTTACAGAATTTGCCTTGAACAGTGACAATGCAATAACACTATTGCATCCTTCTGCAAATATCATTATTGCTCATTTATTCACAGTGCTCCTACTACAACTTCTGATCAATACTATTTATCCTCTGCAGATACTTACAGACTTACAATTATTGCTTATAGGGCTAGTTCACACCACTTCTGTAGGTGTCAATGATGACATGTGATGCTCTTCTCTATCATTACAGTCTGCAACTTACTCCTATATTGTTTAAAACAATATCTCTCTCAAAAATCAGATCCTTAACACATTTACCATCATCAGTTGTCCAGTAACGCTTAAGGG
>JAZGTK010004033.1:0-25569 GCA_036877625.1 Ambastaia sidthimunki
CAGAGTATAAATAAGTGTCAATAAATGGCAGGATCCCATTATGAAAACCTACCTCATATACATTAAATATGTAAAAATAGAATATATACAGTACATACATATATAAATATATACATATAATCGCTATAGTGGAAAGTACAAACTCCATAACAAACATCATACAGTGGTCTGATGTAAAAGCAGTTATTTTTATCCCTGCATACATATTTAACTCATTTCACACATTTCTGAATTTTTACCACACACAAAATGTACATTCAACAAAAATGCTCGGTTCACATGTACCTCCATCCTGAGCAGCCATCTGCAAAGGAGAACAGATTTTGCCTAAGGTCACCATACAGCCAAGGACAGTTTCGAAATCATACGAAAACTGCAATACATCACATGGAGACAGGAGCAGACGGTTTCAGCCTCCAACCCTGTTTCCCTGGCTGTGAGTTCAACCCTGTTATCACTAGCTGTGAGTTCAACCCTGTTGTCAGTATCTCCCCTCAAGTGGTGCACAGCATCCATTAGAGACTCTGGCCTGCTAATAATACACGTCACAATTGATCAATTCTAATGGGGAGATGAAGCCATTGAGTCCATATGAGCAAAACAAGCTACTGCAAAAGCACTTCAGCTTTCAGCCGAGTTGAGATGCAGTAGAGACATGTCTGATATTCAGTAATTGCAATGGCATACAGTAGTTACTTGTGTATAGATGAGAGCAAAACAAGCACACCAACATGTATCTGTGAGCAGCAGGCTGGTAGATGGAGGGTTGCTTTGTTTCTAAAATGGTCACTTTTGTATTATGGACACACACACACACACACACACACAGGGTAATGCATGGAATTGTTTAAATCCCTCTTTCCATTAGCGGAAGCTGGAATTTGTGAATCAGAATTGGGGCTTCCACTAATGGCCTCGTTTAAATTACAGTAAATCCATCACCATTCATCATAACTTTTAAAGAGATACTTTAACCAGACCTGAAAATCATTTACTCACCCATCATATGTTGATCCAAACATGTATGATGTCCGTTCTTCTGTGGAACACAAAAGAAAAAGCATCAGAGATTTTTGTGATAAACACACTAACCGTTTCCTAAGCCATGCATTTCAAATCCATTTCTGCGTTCACACTGGTCACAAATCACATAAGAACCAATGACCTTTAAAAGTCACTGACACCAGTACCCGCCCACTTTAATTTGGGACTCAGGACATGCTACTGAACTTTCATGTCTCTCATTTTTATAATACAAGCTAGAAAAATAAGAGTTTTCATTTTGGGTGAACTATCCCTTTAAGAAACATGTGATTGTACTGTATAAACTGTATGTTGGCCATAAATATTTACCATGTTTAAATAGTACAAAGACTATCATAATACCCATCCAAAAAACAAACCGCAGTACTTTTTGGCATTTGCAGGGTGCATTCAGGGCAGCACATGCAAAACTGCGCAGATTGCATGAACCTGCATGTGACTTGTTAAGGGAGAATCTCTCCTTGAAGAGAGGACTAAACCAACACGCCCCTCGATTCTGCTGCGTCTCCACATTAATGGACTAAAGCAGATTTTCCTGCAACAGAAGTGCTGACCACGGCTGACGGACACAGAGTTTGCTTTCATTCCGTGATGTTAGTGTGCTGCGTTATTAAAGAGCCAAAGCAGCTTTAAATGCAAACACACACACACACACATCAGAGGGGCTTTAGTGCCAAAATGGACTCTGAAGTTTGAAGAGAAATTCTTCAGACAAGCGCTCCCTCTCTACAAACTCTGCTGGGGGAAAAATAACAGATGAAAACAGCTTAAGGTGGTTTATTTAGTTAGCTGGCTTGTGGGGGTCTATCTGGTCCTCCAGACTGGCCAAGCTGGTGTTCATCTGGTCGACCAGCTGGTCTCCCAGTTTGACCAGCTGAGAAGTGCCCAAAACACTTTTTAGAGCCATCAGAACAAGCCAACCTAACCAGCCTGGTCAGGCTGGGAGACTAGCTAACCACCTTAGGCTAGTTTAAGCTGGGAGGCTGATGTTTTTGATGCCAAACTATAAATTAACACACACACACACACTTCTGTATGCAACTCTAATTAATATGCGTGTTCTTATCATACCTTGAAACATAGGTGGAACTTTTATAATTATCCTTTCATACACACACACTAAAACACTCTCTTGAAAGTCCACAGACAGCATTGGCAAAGAAGGTCTTAACCTGTACGTCCACGTGTGGTTCTGTGCGGTAATAAAGCTACTGCAGTAACTGCTGAGCTGTTACCGTACAGGAAGACCACGTTAATGACTGAGAAGCTTTGTATTCTCTTGCCTCTGCCCTCCACAAAATGCCAGAGGGTCGCATTTCGCTTAATAAAGGCTACACTGCATCCTGTTTTGTGCAGCTTTTTTTTAAACCAATAAATGTCATTTTTTACACTCAAGAAAAAACGTACAATTTTTAATATTTGCCGCTCTTATCATCTCAAGAGAGCGATGAGAGCAGGCCTCAGGAATACGGCCACGGGCTGATTGGACGCCCGCGTGATGGTTGCATAGCACCGCTGAGAATTTTAAGCGTCCGTTCTTTTGTTTGAACCCACAGAAGCTAATGAGCCTGTTTCAGGATTACCACTCCATGCAGGCCAATTTCCCCCCGACTCTGAGGTGAAAAGCACGTGATGTCAGACCGCAGCGAACTGCCTGTTGTGTCTGACTGATTGCGGCGCATGTCTGACTGTCTGACTGTGGAAGCAATTGCTTGATTTTCATATTTTTTGTAATACCTGCCTTACCGAGTATTAGAAGAGGGAGAAAAACACAGTGTTTACTTGATAGGCATTTAAAATGAAAAAGACTGAAACTAGCAGGAGCCTTGCTGAAAATAAACTCTTAAAGCTGCAATTTGTAACATTTTGGGGTAAAAGTGAACAAAAAGTCATTTTATTGAGCAAGAACATGACAGATCAGTGTTCAAAACTGTCTCCTTACCACGGTTCGTAATGGTATTCACAACGGTAAGGATAATTTGAGCTGTCAGGTCCAATTTCCCCAGGAAATGTCATTTTGGCTTCATTGGCGTCATCCTACATAAAGAAAAGTATGTACAATTACCTGCAATTTTATGCTTCAAACACAGATGGCGGTAGAGAGAAGAAAGTTATGGATTGCAGTTTTAAAAATCACTGTTGTCAAAACTCTGAGTTATTTTTGAAGGATATGCAAAGCAACAGATGTTAAATACAACTCTGAACCAACGAGTTTGAAATAATACATTTTTTCATGCTATTGGCCTAGTGAGAAACTTTACATTCTGTAAGTCACAGTATGGTTTCTCAATGCAATAAACACTTTTGTGAAAAGATCAAGGAAAATTACATTTCTCTTGATACGGCCGCTTTAAAGATTTGAATACTCAATTAAAATGGAAGACCATACAGCTGAAGCTACACACAAACAGCAGCAGGTACCCAGCTAACAATTTTAGGTTGTAAGAATGTTTCTGTAATGTTTCCATTAAGTAACAAAAATGTTAAAAATATTATTTTGAAAGATCTTGGAACATTCAAAACATCTAATTGTGTTAGACGCTGTATTCACATTACTGCTTAGTTATAAGAACGTTTTTAAAATGTTTCACTAACAATTTAAGAATATATGTAGAATAATAATATATAGAATGTTTTTGATATTTATGATACATAAAAACATTCTACTAACATTTTTGCAAGATTATTTTATGTTAGCCATGAGAGAACTTTTACAGAATGTTAGTCAATGTTCTAAGAACGTTCCCTATTAGCTGGGTAACCTCTGCGTGCAAGCAGACAGTCTTGGAAACTACGAACTCGGTCTGAAAAAGAACGAGCGGCTCTTGAATCTAAATGTGGAGATTAGTGCCGCCACACGCATTTCCATTAATGAGCTATTTAAAATCTGCTTGTATGAGGTTAATACCTCAAAATGTGTATAATAAGTTAAATTATTTAACAACATTTACAATCACACAACAAATTATCAACCATATTAACATTTATCAGTTATTTGAGTCTAAATCAGGTTCGTTTCATTTTCATTAATATTTATGCATCATTAAGATGGTATCAGCTGACATCAGCAGGCAGTCAGAACGTGCAGAGTTAGCTGCGTACGAAAAACACACAGAGGTTAAAGCTGCAATGTGTAACTTTTTGGTTAAAAATGAACAAAAATCAGCTATTAAGCAAGTAGATAAAACAACAGTGTTTAAATGTCTCTTTACCTCCTTACCTTTATAATAATAATGTATTATTTGAGTTGTCAGGTGTGATTTTGCGGGAAATGTCAGTTTGATGTTGTTTGTGTGGTATGTCACGTCCCTAAACAGAAATAAGATCCGGCTACAAGATCACATGTGCAGGGACTGCAGAAAGTGCAGCGTTTGTAGCTTGTTCCTACAGCAGTTGTTTAGAATCCACAATAAAAAATCTCAACAAGTAACTTGCAATTTTATGTTTTAAACAGAGATGGCGGTAGAGAGGCGTATATTTTGTCATGCTATAAACCACTGATTAAAAAAAGCTTGTTTTTGCCTTAACTTGCAACCTTTATATGAACAAATGCCATTAGAAACCATCTCACACCTACTGACAGCAGATTAGCTTGTTATATTTCACAACGCCATCTGATCCGAGTCTCAAATCCAAATATCTCAAGTGAATCCCACTTCTACTGCATAAACTTAAAATAAGCAGATCTTTGAAGCTGAATTCTCCAAAGACTTATATTTAGAGACTGACAGAAAAATAAATAAATAAAAATCATTGTTATGGAATAAAAAGTCTGAAAGCAAATGCTGACTGTTGTTTACAAATATGATGAAACTTTGCAAAATCATCGTGAGAACTCCCAGAATGCTTTTAAATATTTATGAACCCAAATACGATTATTTTTATATGCAATTTAAAGGCCGATAATGGAAGTCACAAACACTGTAGGAGGTTAAAGAACAATGAAGAACGGAATATGTACAAATAGACGTTTAGCTTATATAGTATAAAAACAAGAAAAGCGAAGAGCAAAAGTCGAGAGAAAATTCTTTGCATGCTAACGCAAAAAAAAAGAAACAAAATCTACTGCATTAGACTAAATGTATTATTTATGCTTGTGACCTGCGTGTGACTAATCAACACGAGCAATTTGTGTGCATTTGTGCGTTGTTGTTTCTATGTTCTTTGAACGCAAGTGTTTTTTGTTGGTTTTTTGGTTCATTACCTCCTGCAGGGCTCCGATTCTTAACACGTCTCTCTTTACACTTTAAGTTCCGTGAACTCTTTCCAGCTCGTATCCCATCATGCAGTGCAGTGGCAACACAGGGTCCGTGTTCCTCTCTGATCTGACATGCTCTTTTCTGCTGGTGTAGAACAGCTTAGAACCCCAGGGAACATCAGACACACAGACAAACAGAGACGCAAAAACACACACAAACGCATGAAAGAACACATGAAAAAAATGTCTGTTTCTCTGTAAATAGGGTAAAATAAACTGAAACTTCAAGCATAAAAAGATTACTCTGCCTTTTAAGTAATATTTATTAATTTATTTTTATTAATTAATGTTTATCTAATCTTTTTTTCAATTCTCTAGCCTTTCATTATTATTACTTTTTATTTCTTTTTAGCTAATCTTAAGTCACATTTATGTTTTCTTTTTTGCTTAAACTGTGAGAGACTATCACAGTTCACGCTACACTATTATTAAATTTAAGTTTATATTAATGAACTCTATGAATAAATCAGTTTTTTGGGAAGAGGGTTTTGCACAAAGCATGTTTGTAGCATCCTTCACTAGAACACATAAGCAGTGATTTATGTTTTGCTTATAAAAGAAAGTATAACTCAAGCTCATAACCTAAACCTCATCCTCACAGGCCTCATCCTCACAGGCCTCATCCTCACAGGCCTCATCCTCACAGACCTCATCCTCACAGACCTCATCCTCACAGACACACTAAATGCACTGGATTTCCCTGGCAAGCTAATGGACCCTCAATAAGTTCATTTAATCACAGCTGTCAACATCAAAACATGCCGATGAGTGCTGGGAGAGGAAAACTGTGGAGCTCAGAGGATCACATTTCATCCGCTGGGAACTGACGAATCCTGAGACGCAACAGTGTTTGATTTGAGCTGCTCTATTCTTGTGGCAAATGCTTTAATTGTGTCTGAGACATTAACTTCAAAGTGTCTGCGTGGAGTTTATTGAAGCGCTGGTGCAAGCTCTAAAACCCTTAACATTAACAACACATGTCTATGCACACGAGTATTTTTATTATACTGCACAAATACAGTACAGTAAGATTCCAGCAAGACCCCTAAAGAAAGAGCCTGAGAAAACTATCTTGCTGAAAACTACACCTCAAACAAAAAAACATCTCGGAAGACTTAAGATGACCAATCGTTAACTTGCATAAAACTATAAATGGTTACAAAAGTATCTGTAATGTATCACTAACTTGATGTTCATTAGTTCACTGTCTGACATCACCTCAGCTACACTGACAACAGGTCTGACAGTTAAACAGGTCTGATCCACAAATACAGAAAGTGTTTGTGGGAGGTGTTTGCTGCCAAAAGAGAGTGAAGCAGTCACAGGCATTCACATCCTTTTACCATCATGCACTGTGACTATTAACATGATCTGCTTAATAAATAACACAAAATGTACAATTGTTTGTGTGTTATTTGTTTAAGCAGACTGTGTATGTTTATTGTTGCAACAGCACAGAGATCAGATTAAACTTTATGACCAATTTATGAATAAATCCACAGCAAATCCATAAGTCACATCATGCCATTTTGTTCTGCGTATTAAAGCAAAGGCCAGGACTTTTCCTATCATCAACTCAAATACATGTCACCTCCATTATTTGCTGTCAGTGTTTTCACTGTTTACCATGAACACCTGTAGCTGTCTTGCTGCCTAGCAACTGTGTAAAATTACCCGGTTTTTGTGGAGGTCAAAGCGATGCGTAACAATCCATTTGAGATCAAAATTGTGCAGGCAGGGAATGTTCTCAGAACATTGGCTAACGTTCTGTAAATGTTATCAAAAACATTCATGTATCGTTAGTAGAATAGTATTGTTAGTATCATCAGTAGATAGTTCTACTAATGTTACAAATCAGATATCAAAAATGTTATTCTTAAGTGATTAGCACAACATTTTAAAAACATTTAAAAATGTTTGATTAATATTCTTATAACCAAGCAACAACATTACTACAATGTTTATAAAAACACAATGGCTATGCAACCGTACCACAATTAGTTTAATAACTGACCAAACCATAAATAATTTTTTTAATGTCAGTTCTGCATACAAAGTTTTACCCCGTATTCCTGCTTCTTCAGGAATGAGCTAAATGAGTATTACTTTAAGTTTCAATCTTTATCACTATTGCACAGTTTTGCACGTATAAAACTGTAAATTCAACATTTGCAATTAGAACTTAATATGATAAATACCAATTTGCTTCCTAAATTATTTTTCTAATTGACTGGCCCAAAAGTCAGAAAGCTGAGGCTCAACAAAACTCCCACTGATAATTATAGCTTTTGGTAGCGTTCATTTTGTAAAAATGAGAATTCATACAAAACTTCAAGGGAGTAACATAAAATTGAGTGTGTGTACAGATTCAGAGCAGCCGGGCACACACACACACACATGCACGCACACCCCCCCACCCCCCACACACATACATACTTGCGCACACACACATACTTACACACACACACACACACACTCTTCTAGCTGTCACTTCTGTTTTAAGTCATATCAAACACAGCATGAGAGAACATGCAAACACACACACACACAAACTCAGGAAGAAGATAATTGGCTACTGCAGATTAAATTGATTATTTCGTCACTGGTGGGAATGTCAGGCGTGCTGGTGACAGTCCCTTTACATCTCTGCCCCAGTGGCACGACTCAACTGTGCATACTGATTCCTTCAGTTTACCAATGCAAATGAAAAACATCAATTGAACTAAATCACAGCAGACTCGCATGAAACGCATCATGAAGTGAGATGAAATGGAAAATAAGTTCATCGTGACATACATGATGAAGATCAAACATGAATAAATCTCAAAGCACAAAAACTGCAACTGGTTGGCATGAGCCACGTTGTGTCTTCCCATCTTTATTTCACCATTAAAGCTTATTTAAAAACCAGACGTCAAATTTTGCAAACTTCAAATCTTTCAAAGACAAACGCTACTGATGAACCGCCTTAAGAAACACCCAATGGTATCATAAAATAAACATCTGTTATCAATAACCTTCCTTTATCAGCACAACAACTCATGGGTTATAGTACAAGCATCCACCTGAAAATGTACATAATTACATCATCTTTTATAGCCAATGACACATTTAACTGAAGTGAGAGTATTGGCGGCTGAGACCAGCCACTGGTGCAAATCAAACCCTGACAGAATCTGGGACTCAGAGAAGAGGGATAATTTATCTCTAGCAGCTCACCAGAAGAGACAATTTGCCTCTGGAGATCAATAGTTTTCATATCTCGAAGAACGGATGGAGATAAAGAATTCCTTGTCGAGTCCCGAAAGCGTGTGTGTGCATTAGAGAGTCTGAATATATTCAAACATTAAGCATAACTGCTTACCCTAATGTATCACCCCCCATCTCAGAAGTGTGTTTTTAAAAGCGTCTCTTGGGACACAATTTGTTTTCCTGCTCATCCGTGGAGGTTTCACGTGTGGTCCGACGCAGGGTTCGATTCCCACCTGGGCCCAGCGGGAGGTTTTTCACATTGCACTTTTGAGTACAAAACCGTCAGACTGCATCAGCATAAGTATCAATTCAAGCCAAAGCTACTTACTGCGGTTTACATTATAAACTTACTGTTGTGAGTCAGGGTGAGGAGACACTGGACTCACATGTACTTGCTCTGATAACTGATTTTAACCCAATAATTATGGATTGCAGCTTTAATAACTGACCAGAACAAATTTGCAGAAGTATAGTGATTTTCTTATCAAAAATGAAATGTACTCTGCAGCCGAGTTCAGAACCACCAAACTAAACAATCCATCCAAAAATCCAACAAGAATCAGGATCACACTCACCAAATCATCTACATCACTCTCAGGTGGACTGTAGTTATATATACTGACTTCTAATATCACAGCTAAAGTTTTTCCAATACAGGCAACTTTCACATTCACACTCTCATCATGAAATAAACCTCCCCAAAGAAGTTTCTAACCCCCCACGGTTACAGGAGAATAAGAGACCTCCTCTGTTTTAAGCCAGATGTGGACAATCTGAGTGGAGAAATTTGATTAGAAGTTTCTACACATGAACATCAAGCTGTCCTCCGTCACTCAAGCAGCATCACCTTGATAATGTGGTTTATATATGACTGTAACCTTTCCAACATTCCAATTATACATGCATGAGTACCAAAACCTCAATGGCTTTTAACAAATCCTTCTTTACAGCAAAAATAATTAGATATAGGAAGACATGATGCATACAGTACATTAGGCAAGTAGTTGCAAATATTCTAATGGCCATATTTTCTCTCATTAAAGGAATATTTTAACAAAAATATATAATTATCCTTAGGTCATTCCGAACTGTATTGGGATTTTGGTCTTTACAAGCTATCAAATGGTTTTAGAAGATTTCAGTTGGATGAACCAATATTATGGTGCACCAATCTAAGTTTATGTTTATTATATGAAATATAAAAATAGCCAGAAAACCAGATTGAAATCACCTTTAGTATTCCAAAGAAGGAATTTCACACGGGTTTGGAACGATATGAGAGTAAATAAAGACATCGTTTTCATCTCTTTAAAAGATGCAGTAAACATGAAAGTCTTTCAGAACGGATGCTCATGAAGTGAGATACATATAAAGCATCATCTTATGACAAGTCTAACCATCAGTGTCTTTCCACCGAGACATCTCAGGACATTAAAAGCACATCTGACCTCCAAGACTGTCAAAAACATGCTGCTGTCTTTGAAATTCAGTACACAGCCTCGTGTAATAAGACGAGCTTCAAACCATCATGTGGCTAATGTGATGCATGGAGTTGACTTTAAAACCCAGCTCTTCTCCATTAATGTGCAACAGTTATCAACAGCACTTTAATCAGAAATTCAATAAATATTCAGCAGTGTCAGATGAAACACTCCTGATGGCCTGTCCTCAAAGATGCTGGCCTGTGTGTTACCATAACTGTAGATGGGCTGAAAAACACCTTCAACTTTAGACTGTCAGGACGCCTCTGATTGGTCACGACAGCCTGACTCTCCAAATCTGCTGTCCAATCAGTGCAGGACAGCATTGATTGGACAGCAGTTCTACAGGAACCCATAACATACAAAATCTGTGAAATAAATAAATAAAAAAATAGCAGCAGATCATAATAATGTATCAAAAAGTCTGCTGTGAATCAATTTAAAAGGCTGTCCTATAATTTAACATAAACTACAAGTGAGAAAACTATAAGTGAGCCATTTGAGCCAAGTTGATTACCCAGAAAAGTGGTTTCTGGTGCATTTAAAGCTATTTAAGTGTCCCAACACTGGCTCAACCAATGGCGTGAGTCTGGGGCGGGACTAATTGTTTGTCTGATCTACAGAAGATAAGAAAGAGTGTTCTGTAAACTTTACTGACTTGTCTGTCAAAAATTGAATTATATAAATAAAATAGGTCACCCAAAAGCAAAACTATTCTGTCATTATTTTCTCACCCTTGTGTCTTACCAAAGACTTTCTTTCATCCAATGAAAACAAAAGGTGTTTCTGTTTTTTGGGTCTGTCAAGTTTAAAATGAAAGCACCCTAAAAGAATCATAAAAGTTGTCCCTGTTAACTGACAAAATCCCAAAAGCTCTCAGATGGACTGTTACAATGGTGCACTGATCCCATTTGATATCAAACATCATTACCTGTCACGTGACTAAATGATACAGCACACCTAAAGCCTGGCCTGGTTTTGCAAAATGAGAGATATCAACATTTCAAACAACCAATCGTTCTCCGGTTGTACTTGTAGCACAATTGGAAGTGCATTGCGCTGGCTGGGCAAAGGTCGTAGGTTCGAACCCAGGGCACACATGTACTGATAAATTATATACCATTAATGCACTATAAAATGCTTTGGATTAAAGCCTCTGCCAAATGCAGAAATGTTGTTCCAGGTTCAACAAACTTTGTTGACCCAGAAACATCTCTCATTTAGCAAAATAACATTGAGTCTGTGTCTAATGTGACCATATTTTAGGTCACAGAAATATTGTAATTGTATTGTTTCAAATGATAAACCACTAAAAAGCTCTAATTTGTGCATAATCATGTGTATTTTAATCTTTAATAAGCTAAACATGAAGATTGTGTAGCTGTATTTCTCATAACAAGACTTAAGAAGTGGATTATATGCTACAAGAGCAAACGGCTGATTGTTCACGGGCAAAATTACATCTTCTCGCCGCATACAACCCACCATTAGATTCTAAGACCAGACAGCCAAAACTCATGAATACATTTTTCAAATGTTACAAGCTGAAATTCTAAGAGAAATATGGAAAAGAGAGTGAGTTATATATAATCATCTTCTATTATAATGGTATTAAAAAAGGCTTTTTGCAGGATCTGACTGCGTCATCAGATGTTATATTGAAGGTATTCAGATACCCACCACTAAGAACAGCTGATGAAAGCCATTGATAAAGCTCTCACATTTAACAATGAAAGCCCTGCTGTCGTGAATTCTCCATTCATTAAGCCATTTATCAGGATTATCTTTTCCTTATAGCTTATTTCACTCTGTAGCTCTATAATATACAGCCACTTTTGCATATCAACTGAATTAGACTTTCTTTGATGTCACTCTCTGAAATGTATGAAACCATAGAGAGCAAGAGCACATCACTTCTCTCTATGAATGCTGTCGTGTACCCTTCAGAACCACGGACAGCGCCAACATCATTACACAAAGAGCGTCAGCCGATCGGCACCACAGACAGCGGCCTTTCAGCGAAACCACAATCCATTTACATTTCTATTCACATTTATCAGAAGCTCGAATCCAAATTTATCCCAGGAAGAAAGTAACATGAGAAGTTCCACAATGCAAAGTTCTGTCATTAAGACAATTACAAACTGGAACAGAGAACCTCAGCTCCAGTCCTCAAGGTCCATTTTTCTGCAGAGTTAAGCACCTAAACTCAGGCCTAATACATCCACGTACCGCAGATGTTATCGGAGGAGGATAACCGAGGACACTGTCCAATGCCCTGTAATGAGGGACCAGTTACATTTAGGCATTTAACAGACACTTTTATCTAAAGCGACTTGCATTTAAGCTAAACATTTGATCAGTATGTGTGTTAAAAATTCAAAGATGTCATTCACATTAAGAAAATAACTTTGCAAGTAACTTACTCACTTTTTTTTAACAGAGATGGTGATAGAGAGCCAAAGGTTACAGATTTCAGCTGTAAATAGTCACTTCTGGTGAACAGAACGGCACACAAACTTGAACTTAATCAGTCAAGTAATAAAAAAAACAAGCTTTAAAGCATTAAAACATGTCAAGGTCTGTTTAAAAGACATAATAGCAGATATAAATAGCCAAAATATCCCACTAGCACAACACAGATACAGATTTAACTACAGAAGGGTCAAGCTGCAAAAGACATTTAGTGCTAACTCTGCCTGCTGTACAACTACATATCCCAGCAGGCTTTGCGGTGCAACGTTGAATGAGCATCAAACAGCTTGTGTGGCTACTAATGGCTGCCAAAATAATACTGATTTATAACTCTGTGCTTTGCCAGCATTACAGTCCAGAAGTTTTTGAGTCTGTCACCACAGAGGCTGTTTTTGGAGAGAAGATTTCAGGAACAGATGCTTAAGATGCTGACTGGTTGAGAAATGAAAGAAGCCTCGTGTTATTAGAAAGTGCTTACAGATGATAATGTCAAAACCCTGATCGATGACTCCAGCTATAGAAACAACTAAATCTGAAACAAGCCTATTTCACACTTCTGTGTGAGCAGCTTTACTCAGAGCTAATATCTTAATTCTAATCTGTATCTAATTGGCTTAAATGTGTCGCAATTCTTTGGTTTTTAGGAACAAAAGTGTTTAAAAAAAACCAAAAGTTTTATTAAGAATAAACAGTGACTGTCAAAAAACCACCCAAAATTTTTTATTAATTAATAAAAAAAACTAAACCTTTTCAAACATCAAGGACACCTTATAGTCCAAGATATTACCATTAATTTAAAATTAAATATTTAACAATCAAAACAGCATAATCACAACTGCAAAACACCTTAAAATACAATGAGAAAGCTTCTATTTTACATTTAATTATTCTATACAAATTATATTATCAGCCCAGCAAATTAAATTTTTAAAATAGTTGAAAACAGTTGAATTAAAAAAAAAACATAGAAAGTGCATAATTTCCTCTTTAATCTTAAATTTTTTTTAAATCCTAAACGTTTGTTTATTTAGAGGTATCACATATTCAAACTTTTGGATCCCATTGTGTTTTTACTCAGAGGATAATGAGCCAGCCAGGGAATGAAACAGCAGAGTTACTGAGAGAGAGAAACTGAAGAGACAGAGATAGAGAATCAATACTTGGAAAAGAACAGCTAATCGGGATTGTTAAAGGCACAGAAGTTTGTAAGCTCAGCAATCAAAATAAGGTTTTGATGGACTGCCAACACATATATATCCAGCCACAGAAGAAAACTCCATAAATCTAAATCATGTGTAATAAGAGAGTTTTACAGATACAGGTTTAAGGACCATATGAGCCTGGAAGGACTCCAGTCATGTTTAATACTAAAGCTGCTGGTGGCTGAACGAGAGAGAGAGAGAGAGAGTGAGAGAGAGAGAGAGAGAGGGGAATGAGAAATGTAGATGTTCTCCACTGTGATAAGATGTTTGACCTTTGTAGGCAGCAGATTATGGATTTTCATGCAGGCGTCTTCATGGACAGCTTTGATTAGACGCGTAAACGTGTCTTTGGAGTAACAAACGATTGTGTTTCGGCCACAGAGAAGCTGTGAATCTGTCATTCATCTCCAACTTCAGGCAACTGCGTGTAAAAACAGCACAAGACATTTTAACATGATTCTTAAACCAATGAAAAGTCACAGAAAAACAGATGTAAAAGGGGTCTGACGTTGGTCTCTGTTTGCCGCATACAAAGGTTTTAAATACAGCAGATTGCAGCCACGGTGACAATAATTTGGATGGAGAAAAATACATCTGCGTCTTCTTTGTTTACAGAACACAAGCACACAGAAAAATAAAGCTGCTGAAATATTACAACATTAGCTATTACAAAGCTTGGTCAGGACTCACAGGCGCGCATGCACTAGTTTTAAAGCCTCTCATAGACACAAGGGCCTTATTTATAAAACGTGTGCGTGCACAGATTTGATCTTAGAGTGCACATACTAAAATCCATGAAAATGTTCATATTTACAAACACGGTTTTGGCATGGAAAAGCGCTTAACGCCGCGTCTGTGTCCAGGGAGACTTGCGCTCTCTTCCTCGAGTCAGTCGGAGTACTGCGTGTATTTGGAAATAAAAGCAATACTTGCCGCTTGCTATTCCCAGATAAAGGATTTGGTTGACTTATGCTCTTAAATAATGTTATTGTTTGCGTTCATAAAGCGGACATCTGAACGGCTGCGCACAATTATGATTTGCGATGTATAAATTTCACACGTGGAACACAGGCGCACTTGTTTTTTGCGTAAGTTGGTTTGCTGAATTACACGTACGCACCTTTGAGAAATGGACCTAAAATCAAACGTTTCTACGCAACATTTTATAAATGAGGTCCAATGTTTTTTCTATATAGACATACTAAGATGATGATATTTATTCCTAAACATAATCATCACACAAACCTGTTGACGTTATTAGATTTGGAGCAAAACACGAATTGCCAGATGATTTATGAGTCAAATAGTGAGTTTCTTTTTTTCTGTTACTTACAGTTTGTCTGAGAGAAAATAAATAGCAACTTTTAAATAATAATATCAGTCCTCAGTGTTTATCAGTTTTAGTCTAATGTAATATTTCATCAGTTCATATTCTCTTCAATCTAAAGTTCTCAATCTGTGTCTCTCTGACTGAACATGAGGCAGTGCAGGGCTGATAAACACAAACCAATGCAGGAAAACTGTTGAAGAAGGTTGAGCAACAGTCTTTTGATTGTATCCGATTTGGTTTGACATCAAAAGTGCTTATTAGAGTTCTTGTAACACCTTTTCACAGAAAAGTAAGTCAAAGAAAAAAGGCTTTTGTTCTCGGCCTGGAATAAAAAAAAACTCTAAAATCAGAGCAGATGAAATGCGCTATATCAAAAATATTTGATGACAGGCCCATACAAAAACACAATCTCAACAAAAACAGGAATGCCTGTCGGAAATTCGCGAACAGTGAAATTCTTTGTCTCTGTTCTTCCATTGTGCATCTACATAACAAAGCGAAAGTAATCAGTGAGCAACATTGAGTGAGGAAATCGGCCGTAGATGTGCGTCTACGGGCTTCGTTTATGCAAGAGTTTTTTCATTTTTTTTAGGTTAGACAAGAAGAGTGAAAAAGGGACAGAAAAGAGAACAGAAGAGAAATTAGATATGAAGAAGAGAGACCAGCGGAGAACAAGGATGAGAAGAGAAAAAGAAAGATGAGAGGAAGAAAAATGAGATGAGAAGAAAACAACAAGAGTGGTTTGCAATGGAGGGACAAAAGATGAGAACAGGAGAGCAGAAAGAGAAACAGGAAGAGATGGGAAGAGAGGAAAAGGAGCTTTGGGGGTTGTCAGAGCTGCAGTAGAGTTAGAGTAGAGATCTGTATCTCAAAGGGTCTTCACTGTTCACTTTATTGACCAATCACCTGACAGATCATCCCTCTGATCCTGTATGTAAAACAGAGAGAGAGAGCGAGAGAGAGAGAGAGAGAGTGAGGTCACACACATATATACAGATGCAAATCACTGCATACAGCAACTTCTCTTACCATGAGCAGACCATGACCAAGACCAAATGCTTCTGTCTTGGTTCTTTCTCTGTAAGAAGGTCAGGTCAAAGGTCAGGAACCAAACATGAGGGTCAGAGCTAGTAATCCGGATATCTTCATTCTAAACAAGCACTGAAGGTTATGAGTAATCACATAACATACAGACTCTGAACATGATTTATATATATATATAGACTGAAGGCAGTCTGATTTCTGTGCTCACTGGACCACACAGTGACTCCACATTCTAATCTTCTGTGCATTCTTAGAACTGAAGCAACATCAGATTACTTCACCCTACAACTCCTGAAACCAGCCAACCTCAAAAAATGAATTTTCTACAAAGGCGGAAGTCGTTCTACAAGCTTTTGCATTCAGAAAAATGTCCATCACGCTACATTTATGGCTGTGTTCTAAAATCTAGTGAGCTGCCTAAACAGGCATGTATAAAATCTATTCTAGGAGGTATGGATTTATATTTTACTGCTATTTGAGATACCTTCTTTTCAGCAAACACCAAGACACTAATCCTTCATGTTAACCCCAGAACAACAACTAAACTTCAACAAAATGAGAGAAATGAGAAGCTCAGTCAAATAATAAATTGTAAAAAATTTGAAATAATTTTATACTTCTAGAAGTATTGTGCAATCAGCATGTTAGCGGGAAACATACTATTAAAATTTCTGTTACAATGCTGTCTTAAAAGACATCTGCCTATGTAGACAACAGACAAGAAAGCAGCACTCTAGATTATAAAACTGCCCATGTGCAGTTATTCAAATAATCCCCAAATACATTTCTGCTCCATAACAGTGTGAATGTTTGAATCTTTGCTTCTATGTACTGCATCAACCATACAGAAAAAACACATGAATTTCACATGTGCAAAAACACATCTAACAGATGTAAACAGATGTGAAACGCCTGGTTTAGGAACATTTTCATGGAAATTTCATGTAAATTCCTTACGTGAAACGTGCCGACTTGTTTTACATATAACCATGTGTAATCATGTAAAAATGTGAAATGTCAAAATCCCACCCAGAGTCGTACACTCTCACTGCCTAAGATCTTTAAATTCCATCTGAACACTTCTTAACACTGTGTGATGTGGGACTGTGTTTAAAGGGGCTGTATGAGATCTTTAATACAGCAGCCTGTCACAGAATGTCTCTACTGCCTGACAGATATCACAGTAACGGGTGTCCTGAGAAACCCCTCTCGTCTCTGTGACAGCCTTAGGCTCTTAAAACAGGAGAAAGAATCTGACCGTGGGATGCTATTGTTTAGCCAATCAAAAGACTCTGAGTTGCTCTCTGTCTATCAATCTTAATTCAGTGCCTAAAACAGCTCAAAGTTAGTGAGACTACAAACTGAAACACTTAGGGGGAAAACTCAAGTTCCTACTGTATTTTTATTTTCCATTAAAATTTTACTTTCTTCACTGGCAATTTTTTTTACTGTTTACAGCAAAACTGTAAACAGAAATTTACCAGCAGGGTAAGAAAAACAACCACGAGTTTAATCGTAAGTCAATTTATCTTGTTTTAAAGATATGTCTACTGGAAAACAAAACACAAATATTTATAATGATTTTATTTTCTCATAAATCTCAAAAACTATGAAACAAATCACAATGCATTTGCACAAAACATTTTCAGCAATAACAACACAATCTCTGAATGTCTTTAGGAAATAAACTGTGTAGGAAACCCGCAGAGCCAAAATTACGCACCTTGTCCCCTCATATTCTGCCAGCTGGGTCTCCGCGAGTACCAGACAGATACAACAGATCCCTAAATCCATCTCCAGATCCCATCTGATAGCTATGAGCTTCTGAGGACATGAATTAATTATGCAGGCCCATGAAAGGTAAAGATGACAACAATAAACATGAATAAATCACAAGTAAAAATGATATTGTTTACAAATGTTCAGCTGCGTTGATGTTTCTGACTGTTTAAAAACCCACAATCAAGAGCTTCAAGATTTATGACTGCAGAGGATTGATTTAACCAAATCCAGAATGGAGACTGATAATCTATTTTCTCGAACCTCCGTATCAACTGATTCCACACACTCCATGTACACACTCCATGTTACATGTATATTATCTGCTAGCATAACCTTTTGTTTTTTTAAGAAGCTAAGCTAATTATGTTAAATCCAAGCTAAATACGATTTAATCCAAAGTGAGTGCAGGTTAAACACGATCAGTATGTGTGTTACGTGGGACTCGAACCCATGACCTTTTGCAATGCTAATGCAATGCTCTTACCCAGATCGAATGCAATGATTGGACATTTTATAGCCCTGTGCTTTCCACAGAAGATATACATTTATATAAATGCCATCAGGATGGGAAAACACTTTTAACCAGCACAACAAAAAATGTTTCTTGGGCAAAATAATGTTTGTGTATATGGACAAAGTTGTGTGTCCATAGACAAACTTTAAGACTCTTACACCCACCAGAGAAAAACATTACACAAGCCACACATTTCATGTGATACTTATGGCAGACAAATAGGCAGAAAGCACTTGTGTTTAGCAAGGAACTCTGGGAACTGATGGATGGCTGTGTTCCATGTCACAAAGTAACTGCAGAAAAGCTTTTTAGATTCAGAGAAATGTTAATATACATAAACACGACCCCCTGCTGTTTCATCAGCAACAGGATGACAGAAATATGAAATTATACAGTTCTTACCAAACTTCTCCTTTCACAAATGTCACCATCAGCGAATCGTTTAGCCATTTAGCCTGTGATATTAAAATGGCACAACACGAAGGCCTTCTAACTTCCTGTAAAGACAATGTACATTAACATGTTTCAGACATACTGCAGACGTCATTTTGAAATTGTAGCCATATTAGACATAGCTACAAAAATACTGTATTTTTGTCAACTTCACTGTAATACATTGTATACATGCAAAAAAAGTCTAGTAGTAGACTAAGCAAAGAGATCAGGGTTCAAATCTTGATCATAAATATATTTAATATATTAATATAAAAACGTTTGAGGTAACACAAATTGACATGACACCTCTCTCCTGCGTGTAAGGGACAACTAAACTGAATAACTAACTGAATAACTACCTTCTGTGGATAGCACAGGACTATGAAATGTTCATCCAATCATTGCATTTGGTCCTACTTGATGTCAAATTATGTATGCATTCATTTGTTGAAGGGGGCGTGGCTTTAGAGAGCACTATGAAGGGAGGGCGGATCTTATGCGTTCAAAGCTAGCTTGCTATTACTAGCCTCTTTAAAATGACCTAACCTACCTTTAAAATCAAATTCCGTTGACGTAGGAACCACTGATACTGTAAGTACAGTATCACTGTTATTATCTATGCCTGCAGTGTGATGTCCAACCTCTGTCTCTCTCTCAGTCAGCTGTATCTTCATATGTGGCTCTGGCTCTGCATGGCCTCCTCAGCACAAACACATTCGATGTTTTTTCCCTTTTTTCTCTCCACAAGTTGAGCAAGTGCTGTAACCCTTGGCAACAATCTACAATGGATTTTCAAAGCATGTTGGTATTAATATTTCAGCACTTTACCTTGTACCAAAATCAGTAACGAGTTTTAAATTGATCTAAACTCAGTTTAAAAAACGAAAACAGCTTTAATCAGATATTCCAATACTGTGCCTGATGTTTTGCTTTAAAAGAAAAAAACTAAGAAAAACTTGAAACAGCAGGTACAAAGAGACCTCAGCAGGGATGAAATAGCTGGTTATGTTACTCACAGAAAGTCCAGAGCAGAGATTCCCTGGTGGTCTCGGTATAAAAGCAGGAGTTCTGATAACAGATTCTGTGTCAACTGCCTCGTTCTGCTTTATCTGCAGGAGAGCGAGAAGAAACCAGCCCTCCATTCAGCCTGAGCAGGGCAGGTAATGAAAGCAGTCGACAGGTGATGGATGGACAGATGAATGGATGGACACAGGATGTAAGTTATAACATTAGGGCAGGTGGAAAATAGAGAGTTTCATCTGTGTTCTGATACAGAAACATTCCCTGTGGGATCAAGACTGGGGTATTTAGGAGTGAGGTATGATTGCGGCACAAAAGGAAAATAAAGGAAATAATAAAGCAATGTCAAATTGTTCTGTATGGACTTCTGCACTGTAACTAAACCTGAAGTTTAGTTACAGTGCAGAAAACTCAACATGGAATTTTAAGGTGGATGGAACTAGACTTTCAGGATTCCAGCTCAGGTGTTTGGGACAAAAGAGATTCTACAGCTCATATGACCTCCGGAGATCCAATTCCAGGAGATTATGACTTCCATTATGATTTTCCCTGTTCACCTGCATTGTAAGGAAGCAATTACATTTCATGGCACATGTGGGTGTTTGTGAGTCACAGATACTATGAAAGGAGAATTCCTTTGAAAACAGACGTTAGACTAACAATGTTCTCCAAATGTTGCTTCAACAAACCCAGCAGTGTTGTCTGAACAAACAATTTTATATCGAACAATTTTGCTCATCTGCAGGCTCCCAGCAAGCATTGCTGCATGAATAAATGATGTGGTTAATGTTATCTGTTTGCTGGCTTTATTTATGCTGCTGTTGTGATTGTCGTTTTGTTACTGTTATTTGTTGTGCGATAATGTTAAAAGCTTGATGGCTGTTGAGAGTCATAGATATTGAGATGCATAATGTTTCATCATTTTCACTCTGTAAGAGGTTCTTAAGAAGCACAAACTGAGTTTTAAGAATCACAGCTAGATACAACAATGAAATGGTTGCTTATTGATCTCAAAAATCTCAGCTTATCAACGTTGCCTTGTTATTTCCTCCTACAGTGTGATTCAGGTCTAAGTACAGAAACTGTTCAACAGGAATCGATATGTTTGATTGATTGACGCAAGGTCTGAGCTGGGCGGGTAATGAAAGCGGCCGACAGGTGATGGATGGGCGGATAAATGGATGGACGCAGGATGTTACAACATTAGGACAGGTGGAAAATAGAGTTTCATCCGTTTTCCAATAGAGAAACATTTCCTGTGGGATCAAGACTGGAGTACTGGAGTATGGGGGGGTGGGGGGCTTCATGATCGCTGCACAAAAGAAAGTTAAAATACAGTTTTTTCTTTTTGCTGTGTTGCAGTCCTTAGTGGAAACGTGTGCTCTGATCTAAGATGATGCTGCCGGATATATCGCGGGATTTTCAAGGATCAAAACGTAATCGTGAAAACGTGGTTTTAGTTTTGGGAGCGAGTCGGAGTCAATTCGAATAAGAGCACATATGGTTATTTATCGTGTGAGAGACTCCATTATGTTTAAAGCTTAACTGGAATAGGAAAGGTCAGGGACACAAATGCTGTGTTTTTCCCTCTTACAGAATTCCACGCTTTCTGTGAATGTTAGACGAGCCAAAAGACTTTGGCAGCCGCGTGTCTCTCCACACACTTGGAGGAACGACGGCATATTTCAGGATTAGATTTACATGTAGGAAAATCCTCTGGTTATTAACAGGTGGCAGCTAATCCCTGCATGCAAATGGTGAGACCTGGCAACAAATCGCGACCTGCCAATTGTGCCAGCCAACACCCTCATATTTTATTGATGCCAAGAAGTCTAGATGACCAAGAAATCACCGGAATATGTATAAATACTGCCTTCGTTGGTGCGGAAATCTGGAAAACCCTTTCAATTATCCCTGTTGTTAATTGGGTTTTTTAAAGGCCATCTATATGAACAGCTTCTTACTTCAAATTGAAACAGCGTAATAAGGAAAATAATACAAAAACACTCAATGCATCAGTGTGATAATAAACCTTGTTAGTGAACACTATTAATTGCTTCATATTGTTGTTAATTACATACACTCCTAAAAATAATTCTTTGTCAGGCTGCATGATTCCATAAAAAACCTTTAGCATCCACGGAACCTTTCTGTTCTACAATAGATTTGGAGGGGAAAAAGGTTCCACAGGCTATAAAAAAACAGGGAAGAAATGGTTCTTTGGGAAACCAAAAGTGGTTCTTTATGGAATCACTGCACGTAACCCTTTTTAGTACCTTTATTTTTAAGAATGCACACAGAAATCGGAATGAGGCTGGAAAATGTAATAAACAAAGTATTTAGTAACATTATAAATGGACCCCAGGAAAAAAATATATTAGAAACTGTGTAAATATCTGTTATATGAAATGTTGTGATTGTGACACCTGCTACGTTTAATCCGGTGACATTTGCTGCTTCTGTATCTTTATATCTTCTTTCAGATGCCAGGAAAAGCCTGTTCAATAAACAGATTTTTAATTTCTTCATAACTCACAGTAAAGACATGCAGCAGATGGTAAAATGACTTGTGGGGTACTTTCTGCAGTATCTGAAAGGTAATTCCATGCACATGTCCCTCTCAGCCACATAAACTCTTCTTTAACCTGAAACTTCCTTCAGTTTTTATTTATAAGCATTCTGTAGCCTTATTTAAAACTAAAGCAAATCAACTGGATGCAGAATCTCTCCATTTTTCATTTGTACTTTGTGACTGTAAGTTAGTTTCACTTAAAATATTCTTTTTGCTTTACCATTAACTAATGCAACAAAGAACCAAACAAATACAAACATGTTTTCTGACACTGAACTTAAATGATACATAAAATTACACCCACACACACACAGAAAGTAAAAAGAAAACAATTCAAGGCCTTCAAAAAAAAGACAGTGGGCTGAGACTCATCCTTGAGAAATCCCAAATGCTGATTCTCTGTGAATGTTTCTACAGAAAACACTGAGAAAATGTGTGCAGACTTTTTAATAAGAATTTTATCTGTTCAAAAGTAATAAAAACTAAAAAATCATTTAACTTACTTTAAGTGCCTTAAATCAAACTATGAATATATTTTATAATAATAAAATTAATGTGATTTCATACCACCAACCTGGCAAGTTTTCTCAAATCCAGTGAACTTTCAAAACCACTTACTAAATCATCTCTACATTAGCCAGAAAAGTTTCCAGACAGACAGCATAGTAAACAGAAGACAGCCAATCAGATTCATCCAGAGAGAAGGACACCTATAGCTCCTCCCACAAGTAACACATTTGCATATATATACATACATGTGAAAACAAGTGACACGAGGCAAGATGAATGTTCAAACCAACTGAATGTAAAACTAATTCCTAACCCTAAAAGATTTTGAACATAAAGCTACATTTATGAACATTTATTTGAACATTTATTTTGAACATAAAGCTACAACATGTTACATCAGTAGCCAACCAGAGGAGGTCTACCAAAATAATTATGTTTTTGACATCTGACAAAAGCACAAAACACAAAGCGCTGAAGAAATGGGCCTGTTTTCTCAAGACAAGCACAATTGTTTCTATTTCTGAACCTGCAACCATTTTCATAACACCACTGTGAAGAACCTTACTGGGAGTCCCAGGAAAATAACATCTCTTTTCTCCAGCCCTGTGAAATCTGCTCTGTCTTTTTTCCTCCACAAAGGTTTTTTCCTCTTTCTTCTCCAACAAAGATCTGAGCGACAGGAGTCTGTCGTGATATCCCAGAGCTTTACTTAAGAGCTGCGACATGAAAAACTCAATGGAAAGACCCCATTAGCTGTTCAAATATCTCTTTTGGATTAAACTCTTAATCTACACAGCATGTCTTGCTCTCTTCCTGTCTGCAGCAGTAGTTTTAAACCCCGGAATCAAACTCAGTAACATTAACATTCAAATCACTGCTAAAACCCTGCAAATTATTACTGATGCAAAAGTATTGATGAAGTAAAACTGTGTTTATTCACTGTTATGGGAAACAAACACATTGCAAAATGAATAACTGGTTTCAAACAGGTTTCCCAGACCCTGCTGGTCAGACAGGGCGTTGCTAGGGTGTTTTCGGAGGTTGCAAGTCTATGGGATTATAATTAATAGTTAAGAGTTATAATAGAGAAAATAATTAATAGTTGCCATTCATGTCTGTAGCATTAAAAGTTTACATTTATACCTTTACATTATGCGTTTGGTGGGTGCTTTTACAGTTACATACATACATTGTATCAGCGTGTTTTATCAGTATGCGTGCAATGCTAACACAATGCTCCATCAGCTGAGCTACAGGAAAGGCTACATACTGAAGTTTAATACCAGGGGTTGGTTCAAATTGCAAAGCCCTAACAAGCTACACTAACAATTTGTCGTTTGACATCGGTCGCAGCAGGTATTAATGAGGACAACGCAAATAAAAACAGTGTTTGTGTTCACATCACAACAGACAACACAACATTACCACGGTCTATAAAGCCGCTCTCCATCACTTCATCACCACAGCAACGTGAGTTCTGTGTCATCCAAATGAGATAATTACTAGACCACAGCGTATACTGTCCTTAACCGCGCTTTTAAAAGTGCGTGCAGCCACTACCTGACAACAGCTTTCACAAATGCTGTGAAGCTGTAAGTGCATATACGAGCCGCCACATCTTTTTCATTAGAGTCATGTAACCGAGCCCTCCACCGGGATGAGAGGAAGAGGAGGAGCCTGATGACATCACAAGGAGAAGGTCAAGTTTTCGAACGGCACTTGAGAGGCCCGTCTGGTTTAATTAGCCCTGCGAGAAAACATCAGATTTGTTAGCGGAGCCACGGTGACTAAACGCTTTCTGACCCGCGGTTAAGTGTGCCGAGATTCAAATACGCAAAACTGTTATTACAAAGCAAGCAATCTCTCGGGGAGCAGTAAAGACACGCTCATCAGAGAGCAAAACATTCATAATTATTGCCCTCTGACACAGAAATGGGTTTCAGATTATGACAAGAGGAATATGACAATTTCATGCACTGTTATTGGATGACAGCAAAACAGATCCTTCACACCAATAATCTCTCATGCCATCATGGGGGAGACGATCTTTCGTGGCATGAAACACTTTTCAGCATGTCAACTTTGTTGTTGTGTTTTTTTATTTATCACGGCGCTGGCAAACCGGAACCGTATTGATATTCCTCAAACATTGTCCTCTGGGTTTTTTCGAAACACACACTGATTGCTTTGAAATCTGCTAAACAGCTCTGATGTGGCTTTTTATTTACACAGAACTAAAATCTAAAACCTGGACTTACCTAAAACTTTAAAACAGAGTCAAAATTGACCATTTCACATGATTCGTCTAAATATGCAGGATTCAACAGTGCGTGATATTTCAGATAGAAAACAGCTATAAAAACTCGTGCTCTACAACAAAAAATGTTTTTTCTTTCTTTCTGATGTCACTTAGGCACTGCAGAATTGAAGATCATTTTAGCCAATAGTCAAATAGCTATTTAGGCATAATTTTAAGCAACTAAATAGCTTAGTAAATAATAATTTTAAGTATTTTTTACATTCAGTCTGGATTCATTCTGGCATGTAAAACTCATCTTTCATAAAAATCATAAAATGTTTATAAAAAAATTTCATAAAAATCATAAAATTCCTTAAGGATGAAATCCGGTTCTGCTCTACATTCTACATT
>JAZGTK010004034.1:1048-25567 GCA_036877625.1 Ambastaia sidthimunki
GTGTGTGTGTGTGTGTGTGTGTGTTTTTGTATGTGCAGCAATGGTCCATAAAGTAGTCTGTTGTTTTATATCAGGGCTCATTACTCAAACTGCTTTTGAGTAGCACTAAAACCTAAGTGAAAATTTGGACATGAATAAGAAACACAGGCTTAAATAAGCTTTAAAAAATGTGTGTTTACAAAGTCACATTTATCTTCTACCAGTCCTGTTGAAATGCAGTTCAGGTGTGTACGAAGACAGCATGTCCAATTGTGTGTGTGTGTGTGTGTGTGTGTGTGTTGTTATTGATGGTTAAAGCAGGCAGAGCAGTTATACTGTTTAATGCCACTGGCTTGAGCTAATGGAGCTATTAGACTGAAGTCCTTAAACCCCACAGAGAGAGAGAGAGAGAGAGAGAGAGAGAGAGAGAGAGAGAGAGGTGGGATCAAGGGTCCAGTGTTCTTTATTTAAGGCTGATGTTTGTCTAAAGTCAATGACACATGCAAAAAAGCACTAAATATTTTTTGTGATATTATTTCCATTTGTTTCCCTTTTGATTTTGTTTGGTAACTGCAGAATAATGTCAAATATATCTGAATTTTAATTTGGGGTGATTCAGGCAGGTGCTTGATAGATTTGGAGAGATCCATCAATGGTGATGTACAGATTTAATCTGTGGTTTATGATTCTTGCTTTGGAGATGCTGTATTAAACTGTCATGCAAATGAGAGATTGTGATTTGCTTGTGTTATTGTGTGTGTTTATGGAGAGAAACTAAAAAAGACAGAAGAATTAAAAGCAGTTTTACCACATCAAAGAACTGCCATCAGAAAACCAGCTAGTCCACTCACTCACACACAGTTTCTTTGTTATATTAATATGCATGTTATATTTATCTTGTGAATAATGCATGAGGTCACCTCACAGATCGCATTGGAATCTTATTTTATAACCACATCACCTGCCTTTACATTCCGATATTTATGTAATACCTAAATGTGCATGTGACAACATTCCCACAGACACGTTTGACTGCGTTGTCGTAGTAATTGAACTGTGATGTGGCGCCCCCTAGTGACCAGTATTGCGATTTGCATAGAATTGGCAGCCCATGAGAGACCTGTCCAAACTCATTCACAGGAGCAAATGAGCAACTTTTTTTGTGCAGGAAACCCAATTAACAGAGAATGTCTGAGAGTCTAATATTTCGAAAAACTGTTTTTCTTGTAGACCTGTGTTGTACCTAACTTCGAGCCAAAAGTCAAGTCCTAAACCTTTTTTAACTTCGTATTCTTGAGTCTCAAACTGAAATTTCCATCTCTGCTCAATGCATCTTTTAAATGTATGGAAGTAAAGTTGAACTGACAGCACCATTACCATCCACAACGGCTCCAACTGTTTCTTCTCCATCTTCTTTATTGGTGCACCTGCGCCCTCAAGACAAGAGCGCTTTTCAGATTTCCAAGAAGTGCGTTTCCACTCGTTTGTGATGGGGAGGTATCATTTTGCAAATGTCTCTCCGTTCACAGCAGAACTCTTGTTCTGTAAAAGTGCCATAAACTGAGATATATTCATGCACACATGCATGCACAGCGTAAAAAGATCGGGATATCTGATCCCCGGAGCTTTCATGAACCCACCGTAAGCTTCGCGTCACTCCGCACACTCGCGGCTGGATGGAAGATCTCGCACAGATAAAGTTGCTGGAAGTCATTAGGTAAACTGGGGCTTTACATGACTGTAGAAAGGTTTCCGCCCTCCCGTCTTCCAAGAACAACAACCGCGTGGCCTGTTTCACCGTGCCGGGTGCAAATGTCTGCTGGGTAAACGTGGGCCCCAGCTGAAGCTGGAAAATGGTAAGCTTGTATTACAAGTCATAAAACTACTCAGCGTAGAATATTTCTTGGCATGAGTGACTCTTATATCAAGCCTGAAATGTGTGCCATAAACACTTGTATTTATTTTCAGGCACAGAAAGTCGTCTGTCTCAATAAAAGTGATGCACCAATGTACCTGGCATGGTGGAGACCAGAGCTCAGAGGTCAAACATTTTTAGGTCGACGACCCCTTGGTTGGACAGCGAGATGAATCTGGGACCCCACGTTAAAAATTGTGTAAAATAGTGGTGCTGTATTTTAAGTGTTGTATTTTAAGTCTGGCCTGTAATTATATGAAAATGGTATCATATTAATGTATTTACATAAACCTATTTAATTCATTTTTTAATTTTAAAGAGTCACATGTTTGTACATATTTTAATAAGGCTATATTTTATTTGCAGTGCTGTCAAACTGTAATCTTAATTCTTAATTCGTAAACCACCTTTTAGTTTTTTTTGTTTTGGCATTTTATTCCCATTTAATTTTGTCTAAAGATATTTAAACAAAAAACCTAAATGAAGGCTATGAATTAAACAAACGAGCTCTGAGATTAATTATTCAAAATGATTATTACATCAAAGATCAAATTACCTTAGAAACAACCTTTTGTTATTGCAAAAAAGATCAGGTAACTTTTGCACTGCATAGTGACAAACTGCAGTCTTTATAAGTGTTGTGGTCGCATTTATTGCGACACTGTGATTAGGAGAAAATAAAATCAACAGGGTTTTGTTGTTTCTTATGCGTGAGAGGATGGTCTGCTGGTGTTTGGTGCCACACAGAGGCTGGACAGGCTCCAGAAGTTTCTCCCAGTTGAGCTGAGGTGGGAGTGTGGAGGGCCCCAGTAACCAGTGTCAATATTTTTTCAGCTGCATTAAAACATGTAATAAGTGTTTGGGCTACATATCACCACCCCGAACTGTTCTCATTTACATGCTAAATATTTCAGAATAATAACTTGTTAATGTAGTTTTCTGAGTCATAAAATAATAACAATATCACTTGATTATGTTGAAATTAATCCAGCTTAGAAATGATCTTGGTTATATATAACATGAATTGTATACGTTTTATTAAATCAAAAAAATTAAAGGTTTTATTAAAGATCATTTTATGAAAGGGATCATTCACCCAAAAATGAAAATTTCCCAAACCTTTATGACTGTTTTGCAATATATTTTGAAGTATGTTGGTAACCAGACAACAGTGGCACCCTTTGACTTCCATTGTATGGACTCAAAACCACTAAGACATTTTTCTTTTGCAAAACAGTCATTCGGGTTTTGAATTACATTAGGGTGAGTGAATGATGGAAAGTTTTCATTTTGGGAGAATTTAATAAACTTAATTTCTCTCTTTATCCAGCAGATGGCAGCACGATTGAAAATAATTCTGGAATTAATGTAAATCCTAGACTTTTACAAAAATAGATAATAGAACAAGATGTTTATTTAGGAAATTTAATTAGAATACCCCAATATAAGTTGTTCTTTTTATATGTTATTTTACATGCAGTAAAATGTAGTTGTGCTCTCTTTTGATATGGTTTTATACCTACTTATAGTCTCATAGTCATGTTTTCTCTGCCATAAAAGAATGTAAAGTTCAAACACTTAATCAGATTGTGTTGCATCACTAAAATAAACACGATAAAGCGATGCTTTATTATTGCGTTTACATGCATTTGAAGCGTTGGCGTACAAGAGAAGTTTAATAGTCTTTAGGTTTCTTTCTCTGCATTTTGAAAGATTTTCTATATGTGCATTAAGCCCTTTTGTGCTGTTGTCGTTTGAACGTTGTATTTTGTGATATGTCACCCTCGTTTCATTGTCATTCAACCCGCTTTATTGTATTTCTAAGAACCTGATGTTACACCCTTGATAGAAACCGCACGCTTACCCCGGAAAGCCCCGCCCACTCCACAGACCCAGCCAATCACAATGCTCTATTTTCGAACAGGCGTGTCCACAGAGCTCACACGTAAAGTACTGACGTAAGCTGACGTCACCGAGGTCCATTCTCCGACCTGCCTTTAGCTTAGCGCCTCAAACTTTTCCTGTAATTGCCGAGATTTAGTGGTGATCGCGTTTGATCCGCTTGTACTTAAGAAACAGGCGGATAATAAAGTCTGTAAAACACCCGTGAACGCGGACTGTTCACCTGAGAGCTTTTAAACGCGGTTTCTTGATTGTTCAGGGCTAAATTTCATGTGTTAGCTTGATCTGATCTGTAGTCAGAACAGCAGTCATGGGCTCCAGAGCTTCATCTTTACTCAGAGAAGAGGACATTGAAGAAATCAAGAAAGAAACTGGGTGTAAGTATCATATTTGGGGGGTTGATCATGTGTTTCGTTGACTGACACATGCAACAGTGTCGTGTGATAATGACAGCATGTGTTTCATAATCCTGAGCTGTCTCGGCGTGTTCTAAGGTGGAATGTGATATACTTTACCCAAAAGTGTTTTAAACAAGGTTTTGTTAAATGAATATACATGCAGTTATTGATTTAGAGGACCTTATGTAAAATTATGGGCTACACCTTTTCTTATACATTCATATGCGGTATGTTTTACAATTTAAAACTTTTTACTAACGGTGTTATGTGTAATAACTATACAGCAAAATGTATTAACCTCAAAAGCCATTAACAGAGATTTCACTTAGTTAAGGTTTGACAAATACATTTCTATTACAGGTAAGTGTGTGTGTGTGTGTACTTAACCATATATTAAGGACAAGTTTGTACCCAAATGTCAGCAAAACTTGACAAATTTAAGCAAAATCTTCTTTTGTGTGCGTACACACACAAAAAAAACACTATCAAAATAAAATAGTAAATCTTTTTTTAATTGTAAAAATGCAGAAAGTTTTCTGTTAGGGTTAGAATGTTGGTTAGGGTTTGGTTAGGTTATTTATAACTAGCTGTGTTTACAATAAATAGAAGTTATATACAATAAATATAAATACAGAAGTCTATGGAATGTCCCCTATAAATAGATGCATATCTGTGATTTTCAAAAGTAGTGTTTTGGGTGTGTCAAAGGTGGTTTATTGCCATGGAAAGGAGTTTAAAAGACGAGCCTTCTCTATAACATTGTCATATATTTACATTTAACGTTGTGGTTTGAAACACTGTAGTGTAACATTGGTTTGATAAAGCAGCTTAAAAGTGGTTAAAAAGGGCACAAAATAAATAAATAAATAAATACATTTTATAAATTTCCACTTAAATCCAGTTCTAAACCAAGTTTTAAGGCTTGATGTAAAACTATGTGTAAATGTTTTTTAGCCTTGTGGTTATCTGTATTTTAGTACACGTGTATTTTGCTTTTATTTTATTTAAATTCAGATGACATCACGTGATCATTTGTGTCTGAGTTTTCCAATCTCTGACTGTCCCAGCGCTTTGCCTTCAGTACAGAGGAACCGTCCACCCCCGCCTGAACTAGAAATAGGCTGAAAATGTTACATTTTCCAGATGTTTTTTGCACTGCATTTAAACTCAGAAGCAAAAACACTACACACTAGTGCCATACACACCAGTGCAATCCGTGGGCTTTTTGGCTTGACTTGTTTTTTGACTTGTCAGCTCTCCTCCCTGCAATTTCCTGTTTTCTTATTCCTCCTCTAGTGTCAAACTGTATAGAGAATTCAGGATTTCACACTGATGATTTTGGCTAGTTGTGGTTAAACACAGTATCTTCTGTGTCTTGTGTCCCATGATTTGATTCATCATGTGTTGGAGTGTCACAATATACTAGTATTGATAATAATCGTGATATTAATTGCTACGCAAATTATAATATTGCGAATAATTCTGCTTCAGTATCTGGTTGGTGCTCCGACACAGTAGATGGTGCTATTGTGCCCGTTTAGCATTTTGCCTTAAGAGCCACGATGATTATAAACAATCTCTGCTTCCCTACACTTGTATTTTGAACATTATTGTTTGGCCCAAAAACACAAAATTAAAGATTAACTGATTGTGTTATTGTTTGTTTATTTCAATAGTTCACCGTCACTGAATTCTTTTGGCTATGATAACCGTGGAGTGAAAGTCTGATACAGTGACAGATGTAATCTTGTGGGATGGCTTTGTATTTACTCATTTGATGACTTTAAGCCTGCTTGATCAAAGCCTGGATTGTTGTGGAAAATATTACATTGATGTGGTTGGCCGCATTGCTTTCACTACAGTAAAATGGAAAACACGGCCAAAACAACAGACTATTTTCCATTCTCAATTTATTTATATAGCACTTTTAACAACATATTGTTACATACAGCTTGCCAAGTTGCCAGATATCCTTCTAGATCTTTCCAGTCTTACAGTTTGCCATAGCATGCACAAAACAGAACTATGCATAAATAATATATAGATTTATAAAATACATAAATACATAAATAATGTAGAATATAAAGAGTTATTATATAAATAATAACTCCCAGAAAAATATAAACTAAAATCCTGTAAATACTTTAGAAAATGCAGATATTTAGATTTGCATTGTTATATAATAATATATATGTTTGCTTCGGGTTATGTAATTGGTCTCAGTCAAGATCTAGTCTCAGCTTAAATTGTAGGTTACGTAGTTTCAGAAATCCAGTAAATCCGTTAATCTTAAGTATCAGTGGACAATAAATAATAATGTTCCTGTAATATAATAATACTGATTATCTGTTGTCTGGGCTCTGAGAAATGTGTACCGTTTGTTAGGTCGTTCAGATAAGACTTAAATGAGCACTAATAAGGGTTTTTATCTGCGACATAAAGCTCTGTGTCAGGATAATGAATATTTGCTGTCCTTAACCAAAATCTTTGTGTGTTTCAGTTTCCCACAGTCAAATTACTCGACTGTACAGCCGGTTTCACAGTCTGGATAAAGGAGAGAACGGAGCCCTCAGGTACCACAAACACACGGTAACACACGACATGAGCCGAGTAAAACTGCACTTTACTTCATGAGGCAACACTTAATTTATGACCTCAAAGAGGAGCCAGGAATTGCATAAGGAAGGCAGTTTAGTTGTGTCTGCATGGTCTGTTTTTTAAATTCCTCTGATGGTTTAAATAGATTTATTTGTACTGGTAAACATTTACAGCCGCCCTGGGCTTTAAATACATTTTGTCCGGGAACAAATGCCTTAATGTTACAGGAAATAATTACACAGCTAAAAAATAACTTTCATGGAAAATATTTCTCAAGAGCTGCTTTAAGAGGAAACTCAAGGATAGTTTACATGGTCATGTATGTCCTTGAGGGTCATTGCTAAAGTTCAGTCACAAAAGAAGGCTTGTAACTGTGTGTGTGTGTATATATGGTGTGGGTGTGTGTCCAGAGTCACCTCTGTATACACACATTGTATCTTTTGTGAATGTGACATGTTTCTTCAGCTTTTAAATTTTTAAGTTTTCTGTGATGTTTTATAAAACCTCAAACTCATTCTGTTTACCAGATACACTAAAGTCACAGGTTTTGTTCTTGTTATAATTGTGTTTTTACTGACAACATCGTCTGTGGTCAAAAACCCTGTAACGTGGGTGTAAGCTCAACAAACCAGCCCAGCATGATGGTTAGTGTAGACGTTTGAGCATGACGGACTGCAGTTGTTGTCACCCAAAACATCTTTCAGACTGTGATTGTTGTTTAAATATTAAATAGATTCAAAAATCAGGGCATTGAGGTGTGTGTCCTTTGGTGGGGTATGAAGGTTGCACACACACTCGCTCACACACTCTCAATTTTGCGTTTGAGTTTTCATCATAAATCCGGTTTTGCTGATGTTGCCATCAGGGCTGGAAAAGTTACTCCCTCTTACTTGGAATCTTTTAATTATTTGCTTTCTTTTGTATTGTTATGGGATTTACTCCACAAATTATACTGTCTGTACGTTAATCATGGTATTATTGCTCACAATGAACTCGACAAATGCGGATAGACCGCATTTGTTTAGCAAGTCACATTTCTTCAGAATAAGGGCTTGGCTGTGTATACTGTGCTGTACTGTATAGCTTGATTAAACATTGTGATCCAGCGGCGACTCAAGAAACTCAAAACATCCATAAAACCAACCAATTCAGTGAAATACTTTAGCAGTTTGTTTTGCTAACTTACATTAACCTTATTAATAAGAATATTATAGTATAATTAATGTAAGTTTGTGATGTCATCAGTTTATAAATTAATGTTTTACCATCCAGTTAAAATAGTTTCTTCTGTCCCGGCACACTTGTGTCTATAAAATCATGTCTGTGTTTAAAACCTGAAACTTTTCCGAAACAGATTCACACATAATTATCTTCCTCTCTGTCTTTCAGCCGAGAAGACTTTCAGAGGATTCCCGAGTTGGCCATAAATCCACTTGGTGATCGGATAATTAACGCTTTCTTCCCAGAGGGGTGAGAAACTTCTTCATAAAACATTTGAACTGTCAAATTGCAGCTGTTTACAGCAGTAAAAATGAGGTCTGTTGAAAATTGTTTGTTTATGATTTGTCTGTTTTTAAAGCTGCAATCCATAACTTTTGCCCCCATCATTTTTGTCATAACTACCGCCATCCCTGTTTAAAACAAAATTGCGGGTTATTTGTGAGTTACGAGATTTGTAAGTAACAGATTTTTATTCATGTTTAACCAGTAAAGTTACTGATTGGGGCTTTAGCTGTTTGGATGACTCAGATTTTAACAATATAAATTCATGCTTGTGAGGGTCTGTCTTTTAAAAGAATTTAGGTCTAAAGTTCAAAAGCAGAGAGACAAGTGATAAGCCAGTTTTTCTCACAGTGAAACACTAATCCAGGTGGCCTGACCTTGTACTGATTCTCTGGTTCATACACCCTGTTCATGTTCTGAATTCCTTTCAGTAATCCTGCTGATTAAAACGTCTTTTATCTGTCTGTTATGTAACTGCTGTTATGTAATTTACGTATTTACACCTGGAGTGAATTCGAGACTTTATGCATTTGCCCTTCATCTGTCTCAATTCTGTCTCTTGTGTGTCTCAGTGAGGATCAGGTGAACTTTCGGGGTTTCATGAGAACTCTGGCCCATTTTCGTCCTGTGGAGGACAACGAGAAAAACAAAGACCCGACTGCAGAGCCACTCAACAGCAGGATGAACAAACTCCTCTGTGAGTTCTACACAAACAAGCTCTACACACAAATTTAGCGCTATCTAATTGAACTTGTGTGGTATCATGAACTGATATTATATCTTATGTATGAACACAACTGAAAGCAGCATCCAGGAACTATTTTTAATGACAGAAAACAGGTTCCCAATAGGTTCAAAGGGCTGGAAGTGGTGTTGGACTTAATCTAAATAACCCCATTTATATTGTCACTCAAAGTCTAACACCTGCTCTAGTCCACAGCTAATTTTTTAATCTGTGCTCAGAAAACAGTTTTCTTACTTTATGTTCTCAACATTTGAGTTTACTGTTAACAGTAAACTGTTGCGATTTAGACCTTATTATAAATATTTTGTGTTTGTCCTCATTTTCTCCCAGTTGCTTTCCGGTTGTACGATCTCGACCGAGATGATAAGATCTCCAGAGATGAGCTTCTACAGGTGAGAGAATCATGTTTAATGATGTACAACAGAAGTCCTCTGCGCACGGCTTAGACACGAGAGACAAAGAACAATCTGTCCGACCTGAACACTGAGTCACCTGCCACCTGAAACCTGCTCTTCATAATCAAGCAGTACACAGAAGACACTGTCTTCAGCTCAGTCACAGATGAGTCATTCTGGCAACATGAGCACAGCTATGTAGGAACCAGTTGGACAGCGTTGCAATGGAGAACTTTGGATCGGTCATTTCAGTATGACCAATCAGAATCAATTATTCCAGTCTTGTAGTAATTAATTATATTACTTGATGAGAAGTTTGTTATTTCTGGTTATTTCATGTTTCAGTAATTGAAACTATTTAATTACCTAATTTTGCGTTAAATTGAACAAAAATTGATAATTCTTCGCAATAAGGTTCCATTTGTCCGCTGCACTAGTTTTAGCATAAACTAACAATGAACAATACTTCTACAACATTAACGTCTGCCAATACATTATTTAAATCAAAAGTTGAAATGAATGTTGAACTACCATGAATAAACAGTGAGCAGTTGTATTTACATTAACTAATACTCTCAAAGAGAAATAAATGCTGAAAAAAAACATTGTTCATTGTTATGCAAGCTAATGCATTAACTCGTGTTAATGAGTGGAACTATGTTGTAAAAGTGAAAGGAACATGTTTTATCAGGTATGGCAACCCATACCCGAAATGTGACCTCTGCATTTAACCCATCGCTGGTGAGGAGTGAACACACACTGCAAGTCATGAACACACACACACACACTCGGAGCAGTGGGCAGCTGTGCTGTGCCAGAGGAGCAATCAGGGGTTGGGTGCCTTGCTCGAACCAGCAACCTTCTGATTACAAGCCTGGCTCACTAACCAGTAGGCCACAACTGCCCCCTGTAAAGTGATAGCCAAAAGTTTTTAAATGATTTTAAAATGTACCCATAGTTTGAATAGATTAGATAAGTAGATTTTAAAGTGCATTCATAGAGAATGACAATCATCTGCCGAGTCACCAAAGGGCAGCAGTTCACACATAGCGATGTTTTGCTAAGAGAGTTCTGTGTGTGTTTGCAGGTGCTGAGAATGATGGTGGGGGTAAATATCTCTGATGAGCAGCTGGGCAGCATTGCAGACAGAACTATCCAGGAGGCGGATACTAATGGAGACATGTGTATCTCCTTCAGCGAGTTCACTAAGGTAACGAGTTACACAAGTGTGTGTGTGTTTCACTGAACCGGAAAAAAACACTTCTACACACACTTCTTTCTTCTCTAAATGTCAAACCTGTTGCAAAGAAACTGGATGGTGCTTTTTGTGCCATGGTCCAAGACGATGGGGGTTTCTGCAGGTCTTAAATGTCTTAAAAGGTCTTAATTCACCCTTCTGCAAATTAAGGCCCTAAATATGCCTTAAATAGTAGCAGCAAGTTTAAAATTCTTATGTTCATGGCATTAACACGTTGTCGTATTGTTTTTTCTTCCATTTGTTACTTTAATTTTCTTTAGTTGCTCTAAAAAGGTGTTAAAGTCTTAAATTAACCTTAATAAACCTGCAGAACATAATAAAGCTTTCATAACCATCCATATGCCCACGTTCCAAGTTTTCTTTAGCCAGTCGATAGCTTTTAAACATTTAGTGCTAATATTAACCTCAAATCTTATTGATGCATATTTAAAAAAATATATATGCCTTCAGATTTCTTTTTATCTGTGATGAAACATTGAAAGATTTTCCTTTTGTGTTGTGTCATGGAGAACAGGAAGTAAAATGGGATGGGAATGATGTGAGGGTGTTTTTATTTTGGGAGTGAACCGTCTCTTTAAAATCATCCCTTTCCTCCCTCAGGTTTTGGAAAAAGTGGATGTCGAACAGAAGATGAGTATCCGCTTCCTTCATTAGACCAAACGCATTCTGAACTCTGATTGGACAATATCTGTGTCACAACAAGACACACCCCCTTGGTCCACTCTCTGTGGACTGATTCGTCCTCCGCGATGGCTTATCAGCCAATGTTAATCACAATGTTAAACATGATCACTGTTGTCATTGTTACATTTGTTTGCTGATTATCTCTTGCTCTTCACCTTGCGTTGCTGTGGCACAAAAAGGGAGTTATTTAATGCCTTCATCTTTCTCAAAAAGTCACAGCAAGCTTTTTTCCTCAAATGTTAAAATTGTATTTATTAGGTTGCAAATTTTTGTAGCTGTCTGGAGGGGGAGCTGTCGTTGAAATCAACACACTCTTGTTGTGATGTCATGTTCCAATGATGTCATGTTTCCTTCAAGCCAAATTTGATGCTTCTGTAATAAAGGAACATGTTCTTGAGAACATGTTCTTGAATAACAGGTCTGTGAAACTCTGCTGTAGCTGATATGCAGTCAATCATACATCACACTCCATTGTTTTGTCTCTAGCAGGGCTGGGTTGTGTTTTATTATAATGGATGTTGAGTCAACACGTGAAATGGCTAAAATTTTTTAAAAAATAAACTCAGTGTTTTGTGTTTTCAAACACAAACAAATAGATGAGCAAATGAGATCAGTTGAGGATTTAGGATGGAATGATGATGCTCTCTTGTTTTTCTTTTAAATTAGAAACCTGCAAAAGCAATTCTAGAATGTCATTTCTGTGCCACTAGCAACATCGAAAGTCCCTGATGGCCAATCATAACAAGTTTGACCAGGGCTGCATTTTGGCACAATTATTAAGACCTGAAAGTATTTTTAAAACAGTAATTTGTTATTTTTGTTATGACAGCTGTTTCCTACATTAGATTTAGGGGTTTTTAGGAGGATTACATTCGGGGCGTAACTTTCATCCCACTCCTATTTCACCATTTGTGCTACAGATTTGAATAATACCTCAAAATGAGGAGAGACAGGCTGTTGTTTTTGTTGCTTTTAGTTTTTTGTGGTGAACCAAAAATTGCCCAAGAGAGATCTGAGTCATATCGTAGGGACCAATATATCAAAAAGGAGGGGAATTTTTGCCTGTAGGTTTGTATGTTATTATTTTTGCAGTTTTGTTTAATGTTACTTGTGGCACAGAAAACTCACACTTTAACTTTTAGTGTTTTAGTCTAGTCAGTTTTATGAAATTAAAAACCCTTGTTGAGTGCATAAAATCACCTGTATGACAGTTTTTAATGCATCATTGTTAAGCCAATACTGTGTTCTCGTGTTAACAGCCCATATCACCAGAAGCCTGTGATTGCTGACTGAACATTGAAGGTTGACAACAACAGTGTGTTCATTGCTTTTTGTGTTTGCTTTATATGAGCTAAATCAAGTTGTGTGTCTGTGTCCTCTGTGGATGTGAGCACTGCTGATTATCTGATCATAATAATGATTAAATCTATGTATCATTTACAGGTACTTGAAATAAAGTCCAGCGTTACTTGCAGATTTTTGCTTTATGTAGGTTAAATGAGATTGTAGAGTTTAAGTTGTAGTGTGACGGCATCTTGGACTGACTATAAAAAATATTCAGTCTTCAGTGTAACTTAATAATTGTATCGAATGCTTAAGATGAGAAGTCTGTGATCAGTCATGTATGATTGTGATTCAAATAAAAAGTGCCATGAAATCCAGGTGTTTTGTGTAACGTTGCCTGAAACTCTGGTGCTCTAAATTCACCAGAAGGGACTGAACAGAGCAGTTACTTTTTGGGTTCTGAAAAAGAGTAAGACAAAATTAGAATGAAAATTACATGTCTGTGACATTATGTGGCATGTTGTTATTACAGAGAAACTGACCTCAGAAATGTTATTAGACTGTCCCTTTTAACCCCTTTCCAAAGGGTTTAAAAGCATATGAAGCTTTCTCTATGAATTATGACTGTTCTACCTGAAGTCTGAGAATAAAAGGAATTTTTCATAGACTATATCAGCAGGGAAGTCTCCAAAGCGTTTCATGACCTACATATCAACTGTGCACACCCATTCAAGCATTATCCTGCCCCAGACATTCTGCTAACTGTTCTATTCAGGGTTCTTTGTCTGTGTCCTGCTTGCTTTCACACCTTGCTGGGACTGAAGAATATGCCCTCAATCCATATTCATTTATCTCCAGTCCACACATTTACATGTGTTACAACTTAAAATGTGTGTAAACATGCAACATCCCCCATCAGCATTTCTCAGCCTTCATTTTACCCTTCTAGGCCCTTGGATAAAATGTCTCTTTAAACTTTAAAACATCACTAAATATAAACCAACTTTTTACTTCAAACCAACTTTTTACTTCAATTTTTGTTTGCTGATCACATGTCTGTTGAATGAAGGACAGACAATATATTCATTTTACAATGAATATGAAATGACGGTATAGACATTTTACAAAACATGATTCCAAAACACAAAGCATTTAATATCATATTTGTGTTTGTGTTGACTGCATGTTAAATGTTCATGTTCAAAACATTATTGGTTGTTTTGTGTCCAGTTGTGAACATACATTCTACAAATCCATGTTTTGTCATTCATTGCTCTGGGTGTTAATATATTATTAATATGTTATATATATATATATATATACCTTTGTAATTAATACATTAAAAAAATGTATACTGAGAAATTATTCGAACGGAAGCGTCTGCCTCACTACGTGACGTCATTTCCGCCACAACGTGCATCCGCCGATTTCTTTGTTGGTCATACAGAAACGGTGCAGCACGCGTCTTCATTTCACATTTCATTTACAGTCCTGTTAACGTGAACAATAATGGACGATAAGAGAAAAAGCAACGGCGACAGTAAATATCTGCCAGAGTTACTGGCGGAAAAAGACAGTCTGGACTCGTCCTTCACTCACGCCATGAAACTGTTGAGCGCAGGTCAGTGTATGTTTGTTAAATGTTAAACAATGAACTGAGAAGAACTACCGGCATGCATTGTTGTGTGTTGGGTTTATTACTGCATTGCATTATATTACGCATTTATTGTTGGCAAAAATATAGCACGTGCCTCTCATAGGTGTAATCTTATCAATAAAAGCCTGCAGGCCTGTAAGATATGAAGAGATCTCCTTTAAATCTTCGTGCATTTTAAGCTTTTGTAAGCACTTTATGTTGTTTTTAGAAAAGAACAGTGTGTTCTGTACTGTTGGCATTCAATGTATATATTATATCTGTACACGTGTTTCCTAAGGCTCGATCCCACAACCTTTGTGGTGTTAACGCAATTATCTACCAGTTGGGCTACAGGGTTCATTGTAAAGAAAAAATATTCATTGTGCTGCAACTGAAAATGTTTTTGTTTGCTTACATGTAGTTATTGCATTAAAATATATCTGTGTATAGTGTGTAAAAGAAAGTTGTTGTTTTTTTTTCCGGAGTTATCTGCTTATAGCTGAGTTGAGCTCTTTTAGTGCATTGGCTCATGGTGGGATGTTTACAACTGCTGTTTTGAACTCTTTGGGTATATAGGAAGGTCTATTTCGCCCTGAGGAGGTCAGAACAGTGTTTGATAACCACAATCCACCACTTTTGCATTCGCTGGGGTCTGATGTTCAGTCTGAGAGGTGGAGTTGCCTGCTGGCTGGCATACAGTTGCTCAGATCTTCCACTGCAGTAAATATTGATTTCGCGCATGTTGTAAACTGACGATTCTTTATCTGTACAGAGATTGAGAGGGTTCAGAAAGGTGAACCCAAGAAAGACACAGAGACGTATCTGGATCTGTTCACGGCAAAGAATGTCCGTGTGAAGGAGCGTGTTCTGATCCCAGTGAAGCAGTATCCTCGGGTGAGTGCCAGAGCAGAAACAGCGTCTGAACCCAAAACTAGCTCATACAAAGTTTACTGACCAGGTTACTAGTTACATATTGGTAGACCCTCTCACTGTGGGTGGAGAGCTTCATTTTATCCTGTGTGTGGGGAGCGTTACAGTTTAATAGTTTTGTGCTTACAATAAAATGAAAACTGAAGCCCTATTTTAGGGATGGACACGAGTACCCAAGTACTCAGATGTGACATTGAATAGATTTAATTTCTTTATCCTGATTGGTTAAGGTGGCATTTTGGGTGGTACCCTGCAGTCTGATTGGTTAGCGTTGTGCTGCTTGTGTTTTAAAGCGCTCTGTTATAAGGAGAGCGAATCCACCTTCTGACTAGTGCGTAACTTAGTTTAGGTTTACTTGAATTTATGCAGATAAATGCAAATGTTATATTAAGTTTTTATTGTGTATTTATATCTGATTTTTCTCGTATAGAAAGCGCTTCAGTTTAGCGGGTTCAATCAACTCCAACATTTAAGATGTTTACCTTTCAAAAATGTTAATCATGCATTATTTAGAATTGTAATTTTCCTATCATAATTTCTGCATCAACGTCAACATTAACAGTGTTTTAATAAAAATCTTTTAGTTTATGCCATGATGCACATACCTCAGACCTATTAATTAAATTTAAAAAAATACAAAAATGTCTGTCCATTTGTGCAGTTTTTATTCTGTCTACACAGAAACAACATCAGAGCTGAACAGCTGTGCATGCTCAGCTTAGCGAAACAAGCAAGAACTTCCTAATGGGCATCTGTTCAAAGAAATAATTTCTCGATGTTTTTTTTCCCCAAGTTTAATTTTGTGGGAAAGATTCTGGGGCCACAGGGCAGCACCATCAAACGTCTGCAGGAAGACACAGGAGCCAAGATCTCCGTGTTGGGAAAAGGTTCGATGAGGGACAAGAACAAGGTATGAACTGATGTTTTAACTAAACAATCATGCGTAGAACATTAATGATGTTACTGTTACATATCCTGATTACTGATGTGTGTTAAACCTGCTCTGAATGCACTTGCAGGAGGAAGAATTGAGGAAGGGTGGAGATCCGAAGTATGCACACCTGGGCATGGAGCTGCATGTTTACATAGAGGTGTTTGCTCCCATTCCTGAGTGTTACTTACGGATGGCCCACGCTATGGACGAAGTCAAAAAGTTCCTTATGCCTGTAAGTGTGAACACAAGTGAACTGGTGTTTTAGTCGTAGAATTTCATTTTTTTCATGTCTTCATCATGCATGACTGAAGGATGATCGAATCTCTTATTCTTTTTTTTGTATGTCAGGTGGATAATGTTGAGGAGATGCACCAGGATCCGTACATGGACCCGGGGTATCTGAACGGCGCCCAGGATGTTCCCGCTCATGCCAGAGGACCTCCTCCAGTCAGGGGCCGTGGTGGCCCACCGCCCCCAATGGGTGCTAGGTGAGGAAACTCATTTACCTGAGACGAGTAAAGTTTGAGGATATTTTAAGCACATAGCATCCTTGTTTTAGATTTAAAAGTGGTATTATTTCAGCTTAACCCGTTTGCATTGCCCCCTCAGGGGTCGTGGCATGCCCCCTCGCGGTGGACCACCCCATGGTGGTGGACCCCCAAGAGGGGGTCCAGGGCGTGGAGCTGCAATGAGGGGAGCCTCTGTGGGCCGAGGTGGACCTCCACCCACTGGACCAAGCAGAGGAGCAGCATCCACTCGATCGAGACCACCCGCACCTGCTCAGAGAATGACACCAGCACCCGCTGTCTCCCACCAGCAGCAACATCATCAGCCCCCGCCCAAACCTGAAAGCTACGACGAATACGTGAGTTCACATTGTCAAGCAAATGCCAGTGTCAACTGCTCGCCTGGCTGGTTTCATTGAACTATTTTGCCTCTAAAATCAAATCAGATGAGCTACGTTTGAAGCAAGAAAATAGCACATTAAAAGATACTTAAAGATATATATTTTTTTGCATACTGTACACAGACAACATAAGACTTTCTGTGTTTTGCTAAATGCATATCACAGCACCCGGTTTTTTGTCACAGTAGCAAACAATATTGTTTCTCTTGCTGTGGCGTGGGAAGCAGGACTAAAGTGGAATTAATCTAACTGGTGCAAAAAGTTAACATTGGAGTTAATGTCTAACAGCCTATAAACTCACTGTAGCAGACACCTTTGTGTGGATTACTACACACACAAACAGAAACCCTATTATCCAAAGCAGGAACTCCGAGCAGGCAATAGAAATTCATAACACTGAATCCTCTACTGTTGAACACAATGAGCTACTTTGTTTTGCTTTGATAACTCAGTCTACTGCTTTCTCAGGCCTATGAAGAGCCATACGCAGAGTCATCATATGAGGGATATGAAAGCTACTACAGTCAGCCTGCTCCTCAACCGTGAGTTCTGTTCTCCTGATAGATTCAAACACCTGAGGTTCAGGTCCAGTTCCAGAAACGATTATGTCCATTAGTAAACTGTTGATACTTAACACTTGGTAGTTAACAGCAGGCAGGAGATGAAGTGATGAATAATGAGCAGAGGTTATTGGATAATCTCAGTTGCCTTCTCAATGCATAAGTTCAGTCAGTGTTATACCAGAGATATTCCTGCTTCACAGTGACGCTACAGGAAACCTCGAGATAAAATACTTCCAAACTGTTCATTACTGGCACTGCTGAAATTCTTAACATGTTTCTTTTTAGTATCCAAGCATGACATGTCTTTGCTAGGGTGGGGCGATATTAAATATAAACTTTATTGCAGTGGTTTTATGACAGTGGAAAAAGTTGTAACAAATTCTTGTGTGTACAACAGTTTAGGTTTAATTTGGTGTTAAAGTCTGAATTATTTCCAGATGTAAACAATGAGAGTGGTTGTGACTCATTTTTTCTCTTGTTTACAGTGACACAGAGTATTATGACTATGGTCACGGAGAGGCACAAGAAACTTACGAGTCCTACGGTAAGATGTTGTCATGAGTGCATTGTGAGGTCACATTGCTTTTGTCATGCATTGCTTTCTTATGAATGTCTTTTGGGGCCAGAGAATAGACTTGATTTGTCTTTTATAAATCTTGTAGCTAAAATCTTGTGGTTGTTCTCTGGTAAGGTCTAGCAACCAAACATGCTTTGGTGTCTATAGCTCACATCCAAACCTAAATAAGTGTCTGGAAAGAGTTATGCTAGTGTATTAAAGATGTAGTTATGATTATGCCTTAATTATTACCATTTGTGCTCTATGCAGATAAACAAAATAACACACTCCCATAATGCCCTGTGTCGAGCTGTTTTTCACATACAGATGACTGCAATGTCAAAACGGTTACTGTTCACACACATCTGTGAAAACGACATAAAACACTGCATTACTCATGTTAAGTCATTATGTCGATAAACTGACAGACAGACTGAGCATAACCTCACCGTTTTCACATTTATGTAGTTAAAAAGACTCGCCCTTTGAAACCCATTTCAAACGTTTGCGTACAAAACTTGTAATGTGAATGCACTGCCAAAAACTGCTAAAAAAACTACTGTGTTTAGTTAATAAGTAAAAGACTCAGAGACTCTAGACTGAATTGTCTAATTCCGATTTATCCAAGTTTAATCTGAGGTCCATTTCAGCTGTAATGTTGTCTGTGTAGGCGGTGATGGATTGTGTGTTTAATGGTTGGTATGAAGTAATCCTAAAGTTTGTGTTTGTAGCTGAAGATGATTGGGACGGCAGTGCTTGGGGAAACAGTGGAGGAAAAGCGGCATCTGCCCGCCCAAACAAATCCTATCGGGATCATCCATACCGATACTGAATGCTGTCCATCACTCCGGTTGCCAGGGCAACCTCCTCCACTTCTAATCGCTTGTAACCACCTAAAGTAATTCTAGTTGTTTCCTTTTTTTAATAATCTGAATGACACTCTTAAGTAGGATGCTAAACATTCATTTGTAGATTTGCAGTTTATGCTGTGCTTAAATTCTTGTTGCCTTTGTTGTTTAAATTGTTGTTCTTATTTTGTTTTTCTAAAAGTGGTTAAATGTTTACGCGCTAAAAAATGGATAACCAGATACTAGGTAATTAGCTGTTGGGTATACGTAAACATGATTTGTTTAAAAAAGAAAAAACTACCACAAAAAACTTTCTGCCAGTGTTAGTTTACTTCGATTCAAACGTGCTTTTGTAAGTCATTAAATTACTAGATCAGTGATGCACAAAAATATACGTTCCTGTACAAACCAACATAGTTTCAGCCAAAAAATTACAATTGGTTTCAAGCTAAAATTTTCTTTATAAATAATTTTCAAAACTCAATATTAGGTATGACATTGTGATATGAGCAAAACCATTACAAAAAGGCTGTAGTTAACTTGAGTTTTAGTCAAATAAAAGTACAGACTACTCAAAGCGTTGTGTATACGTTATCCAAATATTAGAAAGTTGTTCTTTTGTGTTTATAGTTTTGCAGTGATTAACATATTAGCATACTTGTGTCCATTACCTAACTAGGGAACTAAACCTGTCAAAAATGTTTCCCTATCAAGTTGTCAATAAAGCATAGTTTTCTTTTACAGTCTCAAAAACATTGTATTTGACTGTTATTGTAGTGATCATCAAAACTGATAACTGTTGCTTCAAAATTTTGCATGCTGTTTTCGACATCGTAATATTTAGATGGGGAAAAATGTTTCTCACCTAATGCATAACTGTTTATCATGCCAAAAATATTGTGTATAAACCGTTGGTAAATATTATGCATATTAGCTATTAGTTATACAGTTAGAAGTAGATCATGAAAAGATTTTATAGCTTCCATAAGTCAATTTTGTCTTGTACAGGAACAATTGACAACAGAATAAAACAAAATACAATAATTTGATACGTTGGTCCCCCAATAAGCTAATTTTCTCTGCAATATGATTTATCAATAACTTAAAGGGGTCATGTCATACTAAAAAAATCTTAATTTTCATTAATCTTAAGTTTGTTAGACAAATAAAAAAAAAATTCTCTTTATAAACAATGATGCTAAAAACTGCATTTGCTAATATCAAAGAGATAAATCCGTGAACTGACCACATGTCAATAATGCTGATCTTGAAAGTGTGGGTGACAAATTGTTTAATCTGTTACAATGAAACGCAGGCTTTGCAAACTAAGTGTCAGAGCTTAATGTACTAGTAACTCGTCATTAAATGTTGTTTATTACATGCCAAAAGAATGTTTACTTGAGTTTTAAAAGCACATCAAAGTACTAAATTCTTCTAAATTTTATATTCTTTTACTTCTGATGCCAAAAAACTTCAATTTTAGGAGAAAATCTTATTTAAAAGATATGACCCCTTTAAATATTTTAACAATGTTAAAGTTAACAATGATTTATACACAATACAAAAAAGTGCAATTTTAATGTGTTTATACCTGTTCCAAAAGCGATAACCCTTTTGCCTCGTACCCGTAACAGTCACTAAAGTCCTCTGATGTTACAGAGATTGAGCCCTTCTTATGTCTGTCTCCTATTGAGAAGGATCTTGAGGTAAGACCTGCAGAGTCACCTCTAAAAGAGCAGATAAATTGTCCTTTATTAGAGGTAATGTATATTAACTGATGAGGAGAAACTGATAGGTGTTTGGTCCTGAGATATTGTGATCGACCTACAGAGATTTCAAGTCAAATGTCCAGTTTTACTCAACTTTCACTGGCTTAATAAAAACAAAACTGGGGCAGAAGGCGTAAAGTCTAATGCAAGCTTCAGAAAGGTAATATCAACCCTAAATTTCTCTCCTAGCGCACTTTTTACCTCTCACTTGTATACATTCAAATGTTGAAAAAACAATCAATTTTCCTAAATATGGCTAATACATAGTATAAAACATTAGCGCTCTAAAACCACGTTTATTAAAGTTCAGCAGTTATATGCAACTGTTGTTTTAAAATCAAATAGATTTTAGTTTTGTCAAAATCAGTTATAATTTTTATAGATTTACAAAACAGACAAATGTGTCCTTAAATCTCTAACAAACTTAAATGCGTGTTGTTAATTTGTCTTTGTAAAATTAAACCTGTTGTGGTTATAAAGTCTATGTACTAACTGGCTTGATTTTGTGTTGCTTAAGGACTGAAGCGGAGAGGTTGTCTCCAGACTGAGTTTACCAGGAAGCTGCTACAGGTGGGAGTAAAAACATATAAACATTTACATATTCGTAAAATTAATACTAAACATGTATTCATGGAAATGTGTGTGTGTCTTTGGTCAAACATGACTCTGAATGTTTTGACTAATGGTTATTTATTAGTTATGTAATGGTGAAAGTTGACAAGCATAGTAAACAGGAAGTTTATTAATAGATTTTCTCTGTCTGTTGCAGGGTTTTTTCCCAGTTATTTTGTACTGAAGAGGAAAGTCTTTTTGTATCTAGTGAACAAGTTTTTTATTGTTTTTTAATTTGCTACTGTTTTTATATAAATACTACTATCTCAATAAAAACACTGAGATTAAAAAAAGTGATGTTGTATTAAGTATTTAAGATTTACTGACTGGGTCTTGTTTTGGAGTGTAAAACTGCAAAAAATTGCATTGCAAAAGTTTTGCAAGTTGGGTGCGACCCGTTTGTGATTCTGTACACACATTTCTGATTTGTGGTCAGTGGTGTGTAGTTCCAGTAGGCAACTGTTTTTTCTCAGATGGTGCCTTGAATAACAGCTATGCTTCTGCTCTATATTTAAAGTGTCTAGTTTTTCTAACTAATATATCATGCGATCTTGTAACGTTCCTGTTTTTGTTTTGTCTTGATCTTAGTGTTGTCTTGCCATGCCAATGTTAAACTCAACTCCCTGTTGAGTTTAACATTAAAGTGTAATTTTTAACCATATCACTGGACAAAGGGAAGGAACAGTTTTTGCAGTTTATTGTGAGGAGTTAGGTGTGATCTGTGTTTGATTCTGTACACAAATGTGACGAACAGATGTGTTAAGATGGGATAAATGCAGAGGTCACATTTTGGTTATGGGTAACCATAACTGACAATGTCCCTTAGCTGTCCAAAATTCACATTAAACCTCAGCCTTATTTTTACTCTAACATAGTTAAACAAACAACGGACCTAGCATTCTAACTAGAGTAAATTGTCTAACGTAATAAAATGGATCAGATCAATAAGTATGTTCCTGTGAAAAGAATAACACAATAATGAATAAAAACACATAATTGTTCAAGAAATAGCTGGGAAGCTCAAAACCCAGAGTCAGACATCATGGGCCTTGCCTCACGTTTTTATTGTTTTAAATGTTTGGTAAAACGTACAAGGAAACTCAATTGAAGTTCTCCATAGTGCTATAAATATAAAATGTAATATAAATGATAAATGGGTCTGTTAAGTAACTAATAATGAATACAAGACGAACTGCAGCTTCATATCTCGTTATGGACGGTATGACACGCCATACAGACGTCATACAAGGTACTCATGAATTAATATAGTATTTTAAACATGGTCCATCCTTACTTGGTTAAACATTTTGAACAGATAATGTATATCTGTCTATCTGTAAATTAAATAAATTATATTAAAATCTGTCTGTAAATTATTATATAATTAGAATAATTAAGAAATGTTTTCTCTAATTGCTGACATTGTCATTAGTATTATTTCATATTGTATTATTTATATATTTGCTCTATCCTGTATAATTTCGGATTGTTCAACGTGTTCGTGACTTGAACTTGTTCCCAAACAACCCACTGGCAGTTTTTTTTCCACTCTTCCTATCAAGGGCTGCAGAGGAAAACTTTGCTTTTGTAGAAGCTCGGCGAAACAAAACCTTTTTGTTTGCAGAAACGAGGGTTGTTCTCGAGATTGAAAGCAAAGAAAGTTTGTTTTAGTTCATAAAAGGTCGCTGGCGTTTTTACTAAAAGCGCGTAGTTTCGGAAGTGCGCATTTTGCGTCTGTTATTTGTGTGTATTAAGAGCTACTTCATGAGCTGCTACAGGAACATGTTGTTTGTCATTCACCTGCTTATCAGCGATATGTTGCAAGTTGCAGGTAGGTTGAAAATATTTTTCCCTTATTTGTTTTTCCCTTTTGACTTTTTTCCTTTCTGCACGTAACAGAAAGCTTGTGCATGTTTACATTCCAGAAACACGTAGAGCTTTAGATCCAAATCTTCATTTAGATTTAGACTGTAAACAAACACGGGATAATCAGACTTCCAGTTTTCCTACCAACGAAAAAACTTTAATGTTTCTCCCAGCTGAGTGAAAACGCATTTTCCACTTTGGAAAAAAGTGAAAATTGATACGAAACTAAGAATAAATGTGTTTTAACTGCATTGTTTTATTAAATGCAAAACTAGGAAATCTGAAGTCTGTTTATCCACTGATCCTTGTGAGTGATAAATGTACATTGAATAAAGCTTGTTGATCGATAGCTTGTTGATACATCTGGAACTATTTTTGGTAGATGTTCACTAGATGTTGGTATATGTTTTTTTTTTCTCAAATGGTGCCCTGGGTAATATGTATACTTGTGCTCTATATATTAAGTGTCTAGTTTTTTTAACTAATATATCCTGTGATTTTATAAGTTTCCTGTTTTTGTTTTGTCTTGACCTCGGTGTTGTCTGGCAAAGCCTGGATTTCTGTATTTTTAAACGGTGTTCTAAGATCTAAAACAGTATGTGCAGTAAACATCTCCAGACATCCTGTTAAAAAACTACAGTGAAAAGCATTTACATTACATAGTTTCCAGGAAACAATGTAGTTAGATTCTGATTTAGTAAACGGAGGAGTACTTAATAATGTAAATCAGTTCCTTCCCGTAAATTTATTGTAGTAATTTTACGTCTTTGTACTGTAACGCTGAAGTCCAGCACCTGGCTTGATTTAGAGATACTTCAGACAGAGTTCAGAGAGCTTTCATTAAATTGTCCAAAACAAATGTGTTTGTGTTCAAGTTCAAGTTCAAGTTCAAGTTTATTTATAAAGCGCTTTTCACAATGGTGCATTGTTGCAAAGCAGCTGTACAAAAGACAAAAATATCCAAGGATATTTACACTAAAACTTGAAAAATAAAATAAATCTAGAAAAGCACACACACAAACATAATGTATACACAGAACACATATACAAATACATAATTGCAATATTATTTCTAATATTACAGTGATTCCTAGGTGGGGTGTGTCAGCAGACTCCCTTTAAGCAAGCCAACAAGGCGACAGTGGCAAGGAACCAAAACTCCAGTAATAAGTTACTGGAGAAAAAACCTTGTGAGAAACCTGGCTAGGCAGGGAGGGCCAGTTCTCCTCTGACAAGT
>JAZGTK010004035.1:239-25561 GCA_036877625.1 Ambastaia sidthimunki
AAATCTTGTTTGCAATCAATGGCCCACATTTGTGGGAGTATTTTGTAGTATAGTATCTCATAGAAAATGTTGATTCTGAAAGGTCAAACTAAAGGTTTTCTGACACATGTAGTGGGGTGTACTCATTTATGCTGAGCACTGTATCTGCAGAAAGCTTAGAATGTATATTTAAAAATGGTGTAAATCGTATCGAAAACAAATATTCTCAGTTTATGTAATCCGTATGAAAGCAAGGTGAAGTACAATCTTTCCAGTCTCACTTCATTACCTGTAATTAGCGGAAACTGCCACACCCCCCGCGCGATTCACATGCTAAAAAGTTTTGTTTTCGCACACGCCCCCGTTCGTGTATATGCACAAGTTAGAGATTCTTGCAAAAATGTTAAATGTTTTTTAAATAAATGTGTACGTTACGTATTTCGCTCAGTTTTGGTTTTTGATACATGAAGTATTATGTACAATATCCTGTAAGCGAGTAGATTACGCATAGATGGGTGCGTGGGCTTATACAAAACATCCAGCTTCTGTAATACTCTCGTCTCTCTTCCTATGTATAATGGACACAATTGCTTTTCTTGTATCTTGTACGTTATGTAGAATGATATAGGTTATATATTTCATATATCTTCACATATGTAGCACTGTGGTCCTGCAAGGCACAACACTTTCACATAGAGAAATTACAATAAAACACAAATCTGAGCATTCTCACATTCTTTCTTTGGCCTGCCTCACAGCACTCGCATCTTGATGGGGGAAAATTAGCCATGTTGGGGGAAAATTAGCCATTGGGGGAGTGTCTTTTGTCTCCCCTGGTGTGAATTAAATAAATATTCATGGTGATTAACACTCCCATGCATAAAGCAATGTTGGCACAAAAACTGACTTCCAAAATTTAAAACATTATATTGTTGCTTGTGAATGAGCAGTCAGAAAGATTCTCACATCATTTTGAATTAAATATTCTACCCTACAAGACTAAATATTCAAAAGAATTTGTCAGGACTATTCAGTATGTGTTTTATAACCTTATTTTAGCTGCATGCTTTTTTTTCCCAAAACATACTAACCACGCATAATGTTTTTTTCTAAATAATGCAAACATGTATATCCATCTTGCTCACATATTATTGTAGCAAAGTTTGTGATGAATACATGTTGGCCAATAGTATGTTATCAGTAACTGAAATAAACACAAATGTCAGGGCATGTCAAAACATCTCAAGGTCTACTCTCTCCCCAGAGAATGGGAAGACACATGTTGCACTTTAACAACCGAGTATTTTATTTATTCAGCTGGTTATTTCTTGATTTTATTTTTGTTAAAATCATAGGTTCTATAGGTTATTTTTGTTAAAACCAAAAGTTCTTGCTGTACTGTTCTTGTAATAAATGGAAAGCAAATTACATTTGTCTCCTCCCCTTTTTTGCTGATCCGAAAAATGGTCCGATCCGTGACTCAAAAACCGTAATGTGATCCGAACTGTGAGTTTTGTGATCCATTGCACCACTATGTGGCATACACACAGACACAATGAGCATGACGACTACATCCAGTTTGGTGTTATGGATGTATTTCACTCTCCTCCATTTGCACTTAAGTCTCCTGAACGTTTGCTCTACCACAACCCGGCCTCTGCTTATTTTAGAGTTGTGCAGCTGGTCCTGCATGGTAAGAGCGCCATTGTCCCTCTTTGGGGTCTTGATAAAAGGGTAAGCATGCCCAATATAGGCACTATCCCCGAGCAACATGAACCTTACAGTTTTTAAAAAACTTGGATTTCCTCTAAATTCTTGCGTTGTGAACCCTGCCGGGTGCACCCACAAAAATGTCTCTAAATCTTCCAGCCTCATCAACAATCCCTTGGAGAACTATAGAGTAGTAGTTCTTTCTGTTTAGGTAGTCCCCCCTCTAGTGTGCGGTGTCTGTATTTTAATATGGCATCCATCTATAGCACAGATGATGCCTTCTATGCCACACTTTGTATTTTGAGGGAAACAGATGAGGTTGTCTTCTCACAAGCGTGTACCAGCTGATAAATGATAGCACTATGGTGCAAAAGGTTGTAAGCACTTCCACAATACGTCTATGGGCTGATGACTGTGAAATGTTGAATTTGTCTGACATCTCATGGAAACTGTTCTGGTTGGCCATTTACCAAAGAAAGAGGGCAACCTTCTGCCTCAGTGGAATCTCTGGAGGGCCTGTCTGGTTTTCATTTAGACATTGCTGCTTCAGAATATCAGTGAAGAGTCAAACTGGGCGTGGGTGACACGAAGATGCCTGTAAAATGTGTGCTCGTAATGATACTTTGACTGTGAAGAAAAATCATAATCACAATTGCTTCATTTATTTTGTTTCATTCAACATTTACAAAATAACATGACCTGCTGGGAAATCAGTTTGACCAGTCTGTTTGACCAGCGCAACTATGCTATGCCACTGGGAGAGGGTGTAAAGGCGCGTTAGCTTCATGGATTTTTGATGGCTGACTACGTTTTTAGCAAGATTGTAAATCAAGGAGGCAGTGTATTCAACATTGAGTCATGGGCACGGGGATCCATATGCAGCTTTTATTCAAAGGTAAACAGACAAGGGTCAAATGCCAGCAAACAGGTATATAGGAGAACAGCAGAATCGTAAACGTTAAACAGGCAGAGGTTGTGGGCAGGCAGCAAACAATAGAATAATCAGAATACATGCGAGGGTCGTGGGCAGGCAGCAAACAAAGAGTAATCTGTAACCAGGCAGAGTAAATAGGCAGGCAGCAGAGAATCTATAACCAGGGACAGACCAGAGCAATAACGAAATACACAATCCAGGAAAAATGCTCAGAAATGTCGCAATAGGCAAACAAGACTTCGCAAAGTTAATGAGTCTTTGAGAGGTATATATATTGTTCATAATCATGGGAAATGGAAACAGGTGCTAGCAAGGTGCTTTTTATGTTTAACTTTGTTCTCCTGGAACGCTTTGAGGTCGCATCTAGTACACTCCAAGTGGGATAAATCCGACATCCCAGCTTTCTGGAATTCAGCATATGAAAACATACAGATATGGCACATTGGTCGCGCTTTCTATACAGTCTATTTCTAATTCAGCAAATACAAAATACACTTATTTTAATTCAATAATAAGTGGCTTTTGGCTCGTTTATCGTTGAATGGACGTTTAGCACATTAATGTTTTCTTGCATCTGTTGTCTAGGCATCTTTGGCTTGTTAATCGTTGAATGGACTTTTAGCACATTAATGTTTTCTTGCATCTGTTGTCTAGGCATCTATGCAAGTTTAATTCGCATACCTATTTAAATAACCCAACAGTAAACATTACAAGACATTTCCTGTTCATCTAAAACCAAATCTATACCTGGCGATTAATTTTTACAACCTGTATCTAATAGTTTTGTTTATGTTTAACAGGCATATGTTAAATGCTTCATTTGTACATACAATGACAATATAGGATTTTAATGTGAAATATGTGAGTGATGCTATATGGCACGGCAAGTAGCAGCATTGAGAGTCACAGCTGAGCGCTGGAACCCTCATCGAAAACAACGCTTTCCACTTTTAAAGATGTGGCGTGGCGCAGTGTTTGACCCCTCTAAAACGTCTTATCCCCATTGACTATGACTGCTGATAATGCTACATTTTTCAAAAAAATAAACCGCTAACTTCCTTCCTTATTTATCATTCTTGAAATTCTGGCTGCTGGCACCAGAGGCAGATCTATCCCCAACCCCAATACCTCATTCTCAACTGATCTTCCCCTAAACCACCAATTAAAACATATTTTCGACTACTCTATCGGCTAAACCAGTGATTCTCAACCAGGGGGGAGAGAGCACAGGACAGGAGGGGAAAAAAAAACAAAAAAAAAACCTTACTGGCTATTGGTACAAAGGAGATGCAGCAGATTCCCCCCATGTCGAAGTGCAAGCGGTTGGACAATTATAACACACAAACAAATCAACCACACAGTTTCATTTCAATTAAAACCAATTAAACCAATACTAATTAAAACAGAGGGTAGTATTTTGAACCTGTGACGCGAGGTCAGTGCGACTGTATAAGCATCCCACACACGTATAGCGCCATTCACTCTAGTTCTCTTGCCAAGTTTGCTTGTGCCATCTCTCGCTATCTGTTAGCCATCTCTTTATTTACTTTAAAAACCCAAACAGTCTTTTTAAAGACTAACCCCACAAACAGTCTTTTTGGGGACTCGAATTTTGGCGCGGGGCTTGCACATACTTTAAACCATTCCTGCAAGTTTAACTTTTATAATGCAAGAAATTCACGCACCAATATATTTGCTTAATCTCAGATCAAGTTATGAAATACATCAGACGCAAACAAAGAAATCACCGGTTTAAACAGTCTGTCTTTATTTTAGAGTTTACTTCCACAAACAGCTGCACCGGCATCTTTGCCTCATATCATCATATCTTATCTCTACAGCAATAAATCCATTAAGGGTTATTTAAGTTATGTCATTTTTTCATTTCGCTAACCCTAATCTTTGGAGGACATTCCCCGCAAATAAAAACAACCCTACTTTCTCAAAAGATTTACAAAAAATAAGATAAAACCCTGCCCGGTTACCCCCAGACGACCTATTACTAATAACCAGATGCATTTCCATCCTCTTCCATCTGGTATCAGCAGACCAATTTCTAGTCACTTACCTCGTATGAATGCAGCAACCACAGCCGCTCAAAAAGACATCTTCTGACATCTAATACAAGCGTCAGGTCGCTGGTCACCAGAAACGTTCAAACCTCTGAAAGCTCACAGCCTTAACCAGTTAATTAACTAATTCCTGTCACGTGCGCTGGTCCACCCTCACTAACCTTCAGCCAGTGTCATCCCCTCTACAATTACAAAAAAACTGCCCGGCAATTATTCAGCAATTTTGTTAGTGTGAACATGTTAGTGCTAACTCGTGAATAATAAATTGTTCAAAAGTATGTGGAGATGGATTAGCAATTAAGATCAGCTATCAAGTTAAATAGTTTTTTAAATTTATTATAATTAATATAAATAGTTAAATATTGACTTGCGTTTATCGCTACTGTAATGATGACATGGCACTCGAGTAAACATGGAGTAAACAGGCAGGGTCAAACACCGTCAAACAGATATATCAAAGAACAGACTAGAATCATTAACGAGAGACAGGCAGGGGTCGTGGGCAGGCAGCAGACAATAGGAGTAATCCGTGAAGCAGGCTAGGGTCAGGGCAGGTAGCAAACACAAGGGGTAATCCAAATATCCAGATACGGTGTCAAAGGCAGGCAGCAAACAATCAGAAAACAGGGCCAGTCCAAGGTAATAACAGAGAGGCAGATCAGATATATAAATGCTCAGAATTGCAACAGGATGTAAACAAGACTTCGCAAAGATGTAGTGTTTACAGTCTTAATGAGTATGAATGAGGAACAGGCGGCATGGCAGGGGCGTGGTCAGCCCCAGGCAGTGGGTCCATGGGAATTGTAGTTTATGAATTAATACTCTGGCGATGGTTCCTGCTGACGGCCAGAAGGAGGCGGTGCTGAAACCTCAGACGTAACAGCTACCTTAGAATTATAAGGTTCTATCTGACTTTGAGTTATTGACATATTCTTACTCTAATATAACTTACTGACACTATTAAAGGTGTTTTATTTTTAGAAAATGCATTTTGGGTGTTTAATTTGAAAAACAAAAAAGTTCTATCCCCAGTCCCACTGGTGTAATACTGTGTTATGAGACTTGGTAAATGTGAAGATTTTAAAGACATTTAACATATTCAAGATAGACTATGTGAGTAAATTGTAAATATTTATTAAATCATTCTTATCTTTTCTGTTTTGTTAGATAGAACCTTGTAATTCCAAAGTGATTCCATCGAAAGTTCTTAGAGTTACAAGGTTCTATCTGCAATTGACCTGTTCCAAAATTCCTAATTTCTAAATTAGGTAGAATTTTAATATTTCATATTTAGAATACATTTGGGGTGTCTGTAACTCTGATGCTTTAAAGTAATTTGTTCCACTTATTAGTTTTGGTATTTATAATGCAAAAACTTTAAACCTCGATATCTCAAAACTGGTCAAAACGCAGATAGAACCTAATAATTCTAAGGTAGCGTTATTTCTCTACTATTTCTCTTTATTATTTTTCTATAAAGTCTGTAAATATCTCAACTGATTTCATCTACATGGAATCAAATTAAGATAGGAATGATATGAGAGAAAAAGAAGATTCATTAAGAACAATCTAAAACAGGATTATTTAATTCCCTTTGATTCCCATCATATTCTGATGAATCATGCACATAAAAACAGAAACATGTAATGAGAAAGTAAATATGATCAACTGATTGATTCTGACTTTACTTGACTAGAGCTATGTGTCAACAGAAAGTAACTCCTATTGCAGGGCTATTCAATTAGTTTGTCATGGGGGACATTTCATGAAAAGCATCCTAAATGAGTGATGTCACAACAACAATATAGAAGCCTATATGTTGTATTTTTGCACCATAATTCAATTAAATTCAGTGTTATTTCTATAGCGCTTTTTACATTTATTCATTTGGCAGACGCTTAAAAGCGACTTACAGTGAATTCAAGGTATACATTTCTATCAGTACTTGCATTCCCTGGGATCGAACCCACAACCTTTGCGCTGCTAACACAATACTCTACCAGTTGAGCTACAGGAATACAGACCGTTTTTGCAATGTTACAAAATACTAAGATAAATACAGACATTAATAAACAAATTGAAAAAATGAAAATGAATACAAATTCTACACAATATATGGTGTTAAAATATTGTAAATATTGTATAAAAAGTCCTTTATGGTATTTCCATCAAAAGTTGCCTTAAAGACATAGACACAGAACAAAATACATACAAGTAATAGAACAAAAGAACAAAATACATACAGGTAATATATGTTACAAGTAATATACATACAAGTAACACATGTTAGAATGAATATTTTGATAGCTAGGGATTCTGTAATCATTCAAAGTATATGTCAGCAGTCTCCCAAGCCAACAGGGCGACAATGGCAAGGAACCAAAGCTCCAGTGATATATAGATGGAGAAAAAACCTTGGGAGAAACCAGGCTTAGCTGGGAGGACCAGTCCTCTTCTGGCACGTTAAAGCTGCAATTTGTAACTTTCCTAGATATAAACGCAGTGCTGGTATTAGCGATTTAATGATAATTTTATTGATTTAAAACTATTGGGTCTGATTGTGTCAAACACTAGGGAATGTTACAAGCAGAGGCGGCAGCATGTTTGCAGCTACAACATCTCACTGCTGTGACAGAGCAGGGAACAAATATGAAGTTAAGCTAATCTAGGAGTTGATAAGTATGTTAGTAGTCCATTAAAGTCCATCATAGCCTCATTGATCTGTCACTGGTCGTCCTATTGTCAGAACGGGACTCGAACCCGGGTCTCTGGCGTTCAAAGCGAACACTCTCACGCCCACACCACAGAGGATAGTTGTTGAACCCAGAGATGAAACGCTTGAGTGGATGGCAGGAAACAATTTATTTAACAAAAACAGGCAAAGTAGCAAACTAATAAAATACTTGAAAAAACGAGAAACAAAACCACAGGGTAACCACCCGGAAACAGTAACTAGGAAAATAAAACAAAAAACTACAAACAAGAGAACTCGGAATCAACACGTGGCAGAGACAGGCTTCCAAACAAAACAGGTATGGCGTAAACCAATACTGAAGCGCTGACCGAAAGATCAGCGCTGTTAAAATACACCACGATTAATTAGAAATCACAGGTGGAACTAATGACAAATGAAATCATTAACAGGTTCCCCCAAGCCCAACCCAAGTCCAAAGGCGACCACTAGTGGTCAGCAGGGGAACAATTGAGGCATAATGTGACACCTATCCTGTCTCCGCCACCATCCAGGCCCGACACAGCTGGCTACAGGACCTTGGGGAAATAAAAAGACAGAGAGACTTAGTGAGAGCCAGCACATCTGTTCTCATGGGAGATGTCCCCGGGTTCCGGTTACCTAATTAATGCAGCCTAACAACCCCTTAAGGAATTTGAGTTATAAATCCATAGGACTATGTGTAGGCTAGATTAAAGAGGTGAGTCTTCAATCTAGATTTAAACTGACATAATGTATCTGCCTCCTGGACAACACTGGGTAAACTGTTCCAGAGTTTGGGTGCCAAATATGAAAAAGATCTACCACCCCGCTTGATTTTGAGATTCCTGGTATTATCAGCTGACCAGAGTTTTCTGATCGCAGTGAACGTGACGGACTGTAATAAGAGAGGAGCTCACACAAGTATTGAGGAGCTAGACCATTCAGGGCCTTGTAGGTGATTAACAGAGTTTATACTGTATTTAATAGCTAGCCAGTGCAGTTTTGACAGAACCGGGCTAATGTGGTCATACTTGTATGTGCTGGTAAGGACTCTGGCTACTGCATTTTGGACTATTTGGAGTTTTTGTATTAAACCTGCAGGACAGCCACCTAATAACGCATTGCAATAATCAAGCCTTTATGTCATTAATGCATGAATTAATTTTTCTGTGTTTGACATAGTGAGCATGTGTCGTAGTTTTGATATATTTTTAAGGTGAAAAGATGCAGTTTTACAGATATGGGAAATGTGGTTTTTACAAATATTCTGGTGCAATAACTAAAACTAAAAATAGAAAGTTGCTAGTCATCCAGGTTTTAATATCGACTATACATTCTGATAGTTTGATTAAATTATTTGTCTCGTTTGGCCTTGAAGAAATATACAGCTGGGTATCATCAGCATAACAAGGAAAATTAACTCCATGACTCCTAATAATTGCTCCCAGAGGTAGCATGTAGGGGGTGCATGTACAGGGCAAGCACTGAGCCCTGTGGCACTCCATACTGAACTTGTGATAATTCACCCAAGTAAGCTTTTTCTACATTTAAAGGAAAACCCACAGCAACATAAAGAAAAAATGAAAGAGCCTAAAAAATTCACGCAACAGGGGGAAGTGTCGTCAACGGGAAGTGTCGTCATCACCGGAAACAAATAAATGGGGGTTGGAGGTGAGCATACCAGGTTCAGGTTGGTGCAGAAGAAGTAGTACGTGTGTGGATTACCTATGTTGATTAAGTGGTGGCATTATCTCTGTGGAGAAGCTGCGCACAGTGCTGGGGAGAGTGGCGAGGAAACAGACCATAATGCCCTTTCAGACGCTGGCTGCAGTGACCATTCGCCTTACAACAACCACAAATGACCAGCAAATTAAGTATTACCTGGAAACCATTCTTTTTCCCTGCAGTGGGATTGTTACGGCTCATCACACACACACCGCACCCACACACACGTGCCTTACACACATATTCATTCAACCATTTCATCCATTCGACATTTTATTTTTATTTGTTTTTTTCTTCACGCATTGTTGTTTTATATGTGTAAAGCATAACTTGTTGGGCAAGCGGGTACTTATTGTACTTATTTATTATTCAATATTCTTTCGTTCCTTATGGTTTGCTGTTTCTTTTTTTGTTTGTGTTCTTTCCTTAAAAACTCTTATTGTCTGTGTTTTGTTTGATACTGGCAAGAGGAACCATATTCACAAGTTAATTGTGTGAAAATACATATACTTAAAATGAATATCTTGACATGAAGTGTTCTCTTTTATTTTCTGTTTTGTATGTAACTGGTGGTTTTTGGAAAAAGTGGAACATTTATTAATTGGCAGTGAAAGCCTGCCTGGCGCCTGAACAAACTTTTTTTATTTGAAAACCCAAGGAGACAATTACGGACAGATTAAGTTGGTGGTAACAGCTTTGTACGAAACTGTGGTGGGCGAGTGGTTACGTCCACGCTGGCTCGGGTTCGATTCCCTCCATCACTGTTTTTCTTTTTTGTTTGTCGGGCAGCCACCGTTACACATGCTTCTTTTGTTTTTGGAAACTACACAACAACATCATTTCTTAGATTTGGCAAGAGCAGTGAAATCGGGTGTATATGTTGTTAGAGCAATGTGCATACACTGTAGTGATGGGTCGTTCTTGAACGATTCGTTCATTTTAAACGAATCTTTAATGAGACTCGGGAAGAACGAGAGAAGAGAGTGATTCGTTCAGGCGCACATGCACAACATCCTATAGGCGCTGTACTGGAATTAGTTCACCTGTTTCGAGTCTTCGGGTTTGAGTCGTTCGAAAGACTCAAAAGATGAACTAATCATGTCTCTTTCCGGTGCAGTTTGCATTGGTTAAGCATATGGGGCTGTCACGTGATGAACGAACGACTCAAACCCGAAGACTTGTCAGATAAGAGATGAGCTAATCGTAGACTAAAGATTCAGGTAAACAATGAATTACCGTTATCTATTTCTTATAGCATTAGTTTTGGCTTGTTTGTAGTGTGATCAACGTTTGCGTAAGTAGTAGATGTGTTAGGGAAGTAACACTTAACATTTTAATTATATTGTGCTAAAATGAACGAAATGACTCAAAAAAAAAAAAAAGATTTGTTCATTTTGCTGAACGAGACTCGAGTCTGTAAAATGATTCGAACTTCCCATCACTAATACACTGGTGCAGGTGCTGGGCGGTGAGACATTTGTGATTACTCATTTTAATGGCATTCGTGTGAGAATAGCGACTCGCGCGTGTAAGTACAGCCAAACATTGTGAGGACAAAAATGGCAAGGATTTTTCCAGGACATAGATCGGCAGAAAAAATAACATTTTTTGAAATGCATGAAGTTTCTCCTCAAGTTGCGTTATTGTTTGATCTCTGCCGTGTAGTTCGTTATTGAGTTGACTCAAGTGATGAAAGATATCACTCAAAAAGCAAACGGCACCAGAAAACTCCCCATTCTCCATAAGCGCAAAAACAGTTGCGCCTTTTTCTGCTTTGAATTTCGGAGAAAAGCCAGGATCTCATCCTCTAGTTCACAAAATCGTCGCAATGCATTTCGCTTACTAAGCCCTCTGATGTCATTGTGGATAAGTCATTATATAGAGCCGACATATCTGACAATAACTTGTGGAAAAGGCGGTGTTGTAAACTGGAAGTACAACGAATGGAAAGTCTCACAGGAGGCTTCTCGCGTCACTCGCCTAACGTCACGTGACTCTTGTTCTGCGCTGCGACTGTAGCTCGTCAGGCTAAATGGAACAGACGCGCGCCACTTCACAACTGTAGTGTCCGTTGTGCAACTAAACTAAATTTATTTTAGATATGTTGTTTTAATACTAAGCTACTTTGAGGGCCGGAACAAATAACCTCCACCAATTAAATAGCCCTGTCCTATTGTATGCCAGGTAATGACATTAATAATTACATACAACAATAATGGTTAATCTCCAAAGGTATGTATAATTAGTATTTAATTGTAAATACTAATAAGCATGATTCACAGTCTAGTTTGCTTGTGCTACTGTGCAAGAATTTTTAAACAAAACACCTTCACACCCACAGCACTCATTTTTTACAATTTGGATTTGTTTCCAGAGAATTAGAGGTACTTACTTTCTTCAGATAAGCAAACACCAGCTCATTTGCTTATCGCGTGATACAGCTCCCATATAAGTATAATAGTTTACATGTCAGCATTTAGAAAAACATCAATAAATTAAATGTTTGTATTCAAGTTTGTTTACTTATTTATTTTTCTTTTTATATTAGTTAAAGTTCTATAAAGCAACAGATGGGACAAGCCATACTATATTAACTATAAGTTAATATATTCACAAATGAAACCCCATGAGTTTTGCCTAACAATATCATTTAGCCATGGCTATGTCGATGGCTATATTGATGAAATAGTGTGGCCTTTTCTACCTTATTGCTTTTATAAAAATAACTGCTGAACTATGTAGCTGCCCTTTGCCATCCATAAACGGGACACAGAGAGTTTCTTACGGGTGTTTCTTTCATTTTGCTTGAGAAGAGCGCCATTAAGTTTTAGTTTGCGTAACACCGTGAAACTACACAAAGAAACAACAAAACCAATAAATACAACTCATATACAGAAAAATATGACAAATAAAGTTCACATTTACAGAGAAACAGATGAAAAAGAAGCGATGAAATGAATAAAGATAGTCTAAAAAAACTAATTGACAAGCAGAGCTCACAATTAACATATACATACAAACGAGCTCATATGAACAGGTTTAAAGGGACATGACCATTTTGCGGTCATTTACACTCCCACCAATCATGGTATGATGAATCAACAGAACAACTAAAAATGAATCAGAACATGATTTTGAACCTTAATATGACCATCTTTTAGTTTCATAAATGTATATAATGACCAGAAAACATTATAAAAATAATTATTCATTTCTAATAATTATCATTCTTTTGATTTTTTTTTTCTCTCCCTTTGTCTTTGTATCACATCACCTGGTTTATGTGGACTGCAAAACACTGGGGCACTGTGTGGGAACGATCGTTCTTGTGTGCTGGCCTGTGTGTGTGTGATGGTGGAATGAGCAAAAAAATAAATAAAAAATTTTAAAAAATTGGGGGGCAGTTGTGGTCTACTGGTTAAGGACTCGCTCTTGTAATCAGTAGGTCGCTGGTTCAATTCCAGCGCCGGCAGGTAGAAACTGAAGTGCCCTTGAGCAAGGCACCTAACCCCGATTGCTCCCCAGGCGCTGCAGGGATAGCTGCCCACTGCTCCGTGTGTGTGTGTTCACGACTCGCAGTGTGTTCACGACTCGCAGTGTGTTCACGACTCGCAGTGTGTTCACTCCTCACGAAGGATGGGTTAAATGCAGAGGTCACATTTCGGTTATGGGTAACCGTAACTGACAAAAACATGTAACTTTCACTTTCACTTATTTGGTTTGATGTGAGGGTATAACCCAAGCCTCTTCTTCAAGCAGCACCACCAATTTCTGGATGGGTCTTTCAATAATTGTGGGCTTGGAGGGTTGATCACATTTGCTAGCAAACTTTCATTCCCCTACTTGTACCTGTCTTTGACAGTTTCAACCACTCTGCCTAACTGCCATTGACTTCTTGGGAGCATATCCTCTTTGATGATTACGACATCCTTTACCCTGAGGTTTCGCCAAGGAGTATGCCACTTTTGGCGTGTTGAAATGTTAAGAAGTCCAAATACTGCTCAACCAAGTATTCTTTGACAAATTTTCCTGGAGGTGGAAGTGCAACATCAGACTTTATCAGTATTAAATGGTTTGGTGTGAAAGGTTCAAGTGAATTTGGATCGTTAATGCCGTCTACCATTAGTGGACGACTATTAACTATAGCCATTGCTTCATAGAACAGCGTTCTAAGCGAAGCATCGTCAAGCCTGCCTGGGCAATGAGCAAGTGTGGCATTAAGTACATTTCGCACGGTTCGTATTTGACGCTCCCAGATGCCTCCAGTGTGGCTTGCAGAAGGAACATTAAAGACAAACTCACATTGTTTCTCAGAGAGAGACTTCCAAAGCTTTGGTGTCAACTTGTTTGAGTGATTCAGAAATGGCCCAAAACAGTCCATGCCGCAGAATGCAAAGGGAGCGGATACTTCAACACGCTCTTTGGGAAGTTCTGCCATTCATTGTCTTCTGTCGGTCGTCTAAGTTTTCGATATTGCACACACTTGTGTATGGCGACTGACTTGCTGCCTCCAATGATCCAAAATCCATTCGTTCTAAGTTCCATTTGAGTTTGAGTTCGACCCTGATGACAAACCTTGGCATGGTAATGTGACAAAATTAGCTTGGTGATGTAACTGTCTCTAACTGACTGACTGTTGACATTTTCAGTCTTCCACCTACACGAAAAAGACCTTTGTCCAAAATAGGATCTAGGTGGTACAACGCATTAGCACTTGGAAGAGTGTTCTCCTTCTCGATTATTCTTATTTCTTTGGAGAACTTTTCCTGCTGGACAAGCTTGATCACCACTTCAGAAACCCTCTGACGCTCCTCAACAGTCACATGATCACTGGGGTATTTCTGTTTTGATCCTAGTCTTTTTATCCTTGCAACATCCTTTAAAAGCATTGACCAATAAGAAAATTGACTGAAACGACGGAGAATGTCTGTACTGTCACTGACTGTGGTCACAAAGGTTTGGACTGATTTAACTTGGTTACCAACAAGCAGGTTGGCAGAGGTGTATGGTGCTGGACTTACTTCTTGTTCCCACAGAAATTTGTGTCCTAATAACCAGATTGATGAAGGGATGTCAGAGGCATGAAGCCCTCTGGAGGCGTGATCAGCTGGGTTTTCTGCTGGATTAGCGAAATACCACTGACTCGGATCCGTAATGTCCCTTATCAGCTACACACAGTTGGCAAGAATACATGAAACCTTCGTGCTTCGTTGTTAATATATGCTAGAACAACCTGTGAATCTGTCCAGAAGAATCAGCTCCATATCCAGCATTACTTGCGTCGGAGAAGTGGTGCAGCTCCGTTCTGATGATTTTATTGAAAGCATTTGAGTGATAATATCTTGGTATGACGATTTCCTTCAGCTTCTGAAGACCATTTTTCCAACCCTCCCACCGTAAACGTAATTCATCTGGAACCTGATCATCCCATCCTATGCCTCTTCAGCACAGTTCTTGCAGGATATACTTTCCCTGTAGAATGAATGGTGCAACAAAACTGAGTGGGTCGTACAGGGAGGCGATGACCAACAATCTGGCTGATCTTTAAAGTTGATGTTGAAGCTAAAGGTGTCGTCTTTTGTTGACAACTGAATACCAAGTACACGTCCTGTCGGTGTTACTTCAAGGTTTAAGTCAAGGGGCTTTAAAGTGACATCCCTTTCTGATGGGTCTATGCAGCAGAGAACATCTTCCTCATTTGAGTTGAATTTATGAAGCCGTAAGCCTCTGCGTTTACACAGCACTTGCAACAATCTCTTTTCTGAAGCGGCAGAGTACTCCCACTAATGAGTTAACTAGGCCAGGCCCAGTCAGTAGAGTGTCATTCAGAGATATACTGCAAAACTTAGCTGAACAATCGAACACGACCCTCAGTTTATCTGGTTTCTGAGGGTGGTACACCCCATGGTGTGGAATGTACCATACAGTCTCTCCTTCGGGTATAACCGGGGCTAGTTCAGCATCACCTTTGGTAATGATCTCCTCCATAAAGGCCTTGTAGTGATCAGAATATTGCTTGTTGGACTTGAGCCTTTTCTTCAAATGCTGCAATTGAGCAGCTGCTAGCCTTTTGTTATTTGGCAGTGAGGGTCGGCCAATACACTTGAAAGGGAGAGAAAGTTCATAATGTCTATTATCCTTCTGTTTGATATTGGCAGTGAGATGCTGTATGAAACAAACATCCTCTTGAGACACACATTTATCCTCAAAACTTTTCTCATTGAAATCTGACTCTAGAATTCTCAAGACATTGTTGGGTGTTGGGACAGGTATTTCTTTAACTGCAACTCTATGGACGAAACTCTGATTTCCCTGTCTGTCTAGGTGAGTACTTCTCTTTGTGGCTCTTCCACCATAGAAATGAGGACTGGCACAATACTGGAAGTAGCAGAAGAACTTAATGCTTTAATGCTTTCGAAGGCACTTTATCTCTTTCTTCGTGCAAGCAGGTAGGGTGATTTCAGCCACATGTTCCACATTTATGCCGTCTTTTGCAATCTTTAACGATATGCCCTTTCCTGAAAAACCCGAAGCAGAGGTGATTTTCTTGAATGAAGGTCTTCTTGTCTTCAATGGTTCTTTCTGCAAATGTAGGACATTGGGCAATGCTGTGTTTTTCATCTTTACAGACAAAGCATGATACCTTTGACTTAGAGCTGGATGTTTCGGGCTTTTTAGAGCTGAAATCTTTCACAGCCTTTGTACTGAGAGCCTTAGCTCGCTTGGGAAACCTTTCATCTGAATTTTTCAGATTAATGAAGAGTGGGGAAGTGATGGGGTTTTATGCTATTCTTGTTTACTTTTGTAAGTGCTTGAAACTTGGATAATTCCCTAATGCGTCTAGCTCTTCCATCACAATTCAATTCCACTTGCGCACAATCCATTGAGGAAGTTTCTTTAGTAGCTTGTGATTTTCTTCACAGTCGTTTAGAATGGCTAGTCCTTTAACATGAGGAATCGCCTCAACACATCCTTGCAGGAAATCTGTGAAGTCTCGTAGGGCAAGAGGGTCATTTACCCCAATTTTGGGCCATCTCATCAGCTTGTCTCGAAAAGCCTTTTGCAGTATGAATGGATTCCTATACCTATCTTGCAAGACCTTCCAGGCACCTTGGTATGCGTCCTCTGAATTTCTGTGGAAATATCCCTCCACTGCTTTGCGAGCTTCTCCAACCAGGTAATTCTTAAGATAAAACATCTTTTTACCATGTGGGAGGGGCTTTCGGTCAATGAGGGCCATGAAGGACATCTTCCAGTCTATGAATCTGAGGGGATCGCCAGCAAAGATTGTGGGTTCAGGAACAGGCAGTCGATGTGTGCTTAATGAGTCTGCTATTGCTTGAGCTAGAGCAACGTTATCCTGAGATGGCTGGGCTTTATGCTCTTCACAGAATGCTTGCTGAGGCAAGAACAATTCAGCTTCTGGATTTAGTCAAAATGTGGGCTCGGTCTTTTGACAGCCAGTGTGAATGCTAGAGTCTATTTCTTTATCACCGCATTGAATGATTCCTTCAAGATCGTTATACACTTTGACACAAGCTGCTGCTACTTTTACTTCTTTGTCTACTTGCAACAGATGTAACTGTTTTGTTACCTTTTCTAGCTTTAGCTGCATTTCGATCTCCCTTTGCTTTATTTATGCAAGCATTTTAGCTTCACAGAGCTTCCAATCATTTCATTCCAATCTCTTATTAAGCTTCGCTTGTTGATCATAGATTTCTTGCATAGCTTTAGCTTGCTCTTGTTTGGCTTCAAGTTCTGCCTCTGCATCAGCTTGTTTACTTGAGGTCTTGGAAGAGGTCTTTGATTGATTTCCTGATCCCTGCGATGACTCTGAAATGACAGTGTTTGTTATTGTGCATCCAAAGATGGATCCATACTCATCCTTATTTAGCACTTGTCTCACTCTTTTCTTCACAAGCTCTTCATTGTAATCTTCATCTATTGTCTCACAGATCACAGATCCCAGCAGTCAGTGCAGCACAAGCGTCCATACGATTCACAATGTCTGGGGAAGTAGCATGGTTACGTAGTATTGGTTCATAGTGCTGATAAACTGAATTATGTCGGCTTTAAATGTCTTGTTGTATATTTTCAAGATTATTACATGAATAGAACATCTTCAGTCTTGATCTAGTTTCCTTTGCGGTCTCTTTCCAGCTGTTATAAGCTTTATAGAAAGCTTTCTCTTGTTTCTTGGCTTCCTGTTCACGCATCTCTAAACCCCTTTCTGTAAAGCTTCTTTCACAGAGCTTGATCTGATCTGCTGGACAGGTTGGTTGCTTATTTCTACTGCTGGGAGTGACATCTCATTTACTTGTTCAACTATGTGCACAACAGTATCTTCCATAGCCTCCTCTGCATTCACAGCTCTTATAATCAGGGAGGAACTTCAGCAGTAAGTGATACCACTCTCACCAGACCTCTAGTATGCAAGCACCCAAGAGATATTAGCAAGCAGGATCAATGCAAATACAAACAACAATATATGTATATAACATTCAAAGATTAGCTTGTAACAGAAATCACCAGAAAATTTACATTTTCACAATAGTTAACATTAACACTGATGGTAACTCTTTGAATGCTCAATAGATTAAAGTTTCTTCAAGCAATGCTTAAATTTCACTCAAAATAATGAATTTCAGTTTTTAAAACTGTGAAACAGATGTGTTGCATAGCATGAATTATTTACTGCAACTTAAAGTCTTTTGTTATTTTAACGTTTCTTAAATTCTCTTGTCACTCAAAGTCTCACTCTACAACTGCAACGTAGGACGACAGTACACCGCCACCTTCTGACCTTGCTCTTTAAGCCTCTACAATGACGTTACGACCCTCAGCTGCTTGCCTGCGAAGGAATGGCCGTGCTGTAATGTTGAGTTATCGTGAAAATGATGGCAGCGATGTAATAGATGCATGATTCCTTTAAGCAACGAGTTTCACTGTAGCTGCCCTTTGCCATCCATAAACGGGACACAGAGAGTTTCTTACGGGTGTTTCTTTCATTTTGCTTGAGAAGAGCGTCATTAAGTTTTAGTTTGCGTAACACCGTGAAACTACACAAAGAAACAACAAAACCAATAAATACAACTCATATACAGAAAAATATGACAAATAAAGTTCACATTTACAGAGAAACAGATGCAAAATAAGCAATGAAATGAATAAAGATGGTTTAAAACAACTAATTGACAAGCAGAGCTCACGATTAATATATACATACAAACAAGCTCATATGACGTTGAAATTAACTACAAAACGTAACATATATCGACTTCACATACCTCGCTCTGCTTTACCAAAGGGTACTAAGTTTAAATTATGAAGAGTCAATGCACTGTTCACCATAAAACTCTATCTTCATGCACCTGTGTATGCAGCCTCATGTCCTTCCCAAGAAGGACATGAGGCTGCATACAATTCTAAATCTGTGTCAGCTGATGTTAGACGCTGGCAAAGTAAGATGTTAACGCTCAAGCAGATTGTGTGATTTGTCATGATAAATCTCAAGGACACATACTTTTACATTAGCAATATTGCCAGAACACAGCAAGTTTTTCAGGTTTGCTTTCAAGGGCAAAACTTACTAATATTGTGTACTTCTTTCGGCCAAGCACTATTATCACACACCTTCACAAAATGCGTGGATGCAACCCTTGAGGCTCCAGGGCATCCGTGTTTTAAATTACATAGATGACTGGCTAACCATGGCCAGCTCTCAAGAACTAGCTACACAGCATTGATATGTCATGTTAGCTTATATGAGGTGCTTAGGACTGAGACTCAACCCCAAGAAGAGCATGCTTGGGGTAATTTGGGAATCCACCATGATGCTGGCACAATTGTCTCCTGCATGTGTGGAGTAAATCCTTGCCATTGTGGGCAGTGTTCGACTAGGCCAGCATCTAACAGTCATACAGATTCAAAGGCTGTTAGGCCTCATGGCAGCAGCAGTCAATGTGATTCCATTGGGTCTATTGCAAATAAAACCATTTCAGTTTTGGAAAAAAAGAAACAGGTTTTATCCCAAAAAGCACCCGCTAAGGATGGTTAGAGTTACACGGTAAGGCTTTGTACCCTTGCTATGTGGATCAGACCCTGATTTCTCATCTTGGGTCCCACTCTAGCAGTGCAATGCCATCACAGGATTCCATCACAGATGCTTTTCTCATGGGCTGGGGTGTGGTTCTCGATGGCTGCCCAGCCCGTGGTAAGTGGGAGGGCCCTCATCTCTCCTGGCACATAAACTGCCTGGAAATGAGTGTTTCTGTCAGATAACCTGCCGAGAAAGAGGATAAGGCCTGGGGAGAGGAGGCTCCATCCACAAGTGGTGAAGTCCATTTGGCAGAGGTATGGCCGATTTGAAGTGGATCTGTTCACCTCAGAGGAGTCAACCCACTGTCCCCTTTAGTTCAGCCTCACTCATCCAGCATCATTGGGGCTAGATACCATGATACAGACGTGGCCAAGACTGCGTCTGTATGTCTTTCCCCCAGTAGCCTTGCTACCAGGAGTCCTAGCTAGAGTTCACCAAGACCGAGTTTGTCTACTCTTAATAGCACAATTCTGGCCAACCCGAATGTGGCTCTTAGACTTAATATCTCTCCTGGATGGAGTCCCTTGGGAGAGCTAGTCTTCTTTCTCAGACTCGGGGGTCAGTCTTACGCCCCTGTCTAGAAATTTGGAAACTGTGGGTCTAAGTTCCAGAGCTCTGTTTACTAGGAAATAGTTTTCCCTGATGGGGCAGCTCTTTGTGTCATGGTGCAAGCAACACCATGTTGACCCGGTTCACTGCCTTGTTGGTTTAATGCTGGCATTTGTCCTCTAGCTACCCTCAAAGTTTATGTGGCTGCTTTTTCTGCTAGCCATGGACATGGTGATGAAACCTCTACTGGAAGACATTTTGGTGTATTGTTTTCTGCGTGGTGCCAGATGGCTGGGGTCTTTCTATTACACACTACTTACTGTAGTTTTAAGGGGTTTATCTTTGGCTCCATTTGTGCCTCTAGAGTTAGCCTTAGATAAGTTTCTGACTCTACAGGAGGCTCTATTATTAGCTCTTACATAGCTCAAAAGGGTAGGGGATATACAGGCACTTTCTGTGGACTCTGCCTGCTCTAAATTGAAAATACAAAATTTAGGTCTACATTTAGCACTGCACTGTATAGTTCAGTCCCAAAGATATGGGTGTCTCCATGAGTGAACTGTTAAATTGTACACATTTTCAGTCATCAGAAATCAAACGCAAAACATAGTGCTTAATTTCTTTTAAAGAGAAATGTATAAATAACAAATAATGTTTAAGCCAGAAATGTATCACCTTTATATCTATTGAAACAACATCTTTATATCTATTGAAATAACATCTTTATATCTATTGAAGCACATTAACTTGCTATTAATAGTTTATTAATAAAATTCCATATTTATTAGTTTTAGGGAATAATGTACAGATGGTGTGAGAACCCTATTAGGACTGCTATGTTTGTTATTATCTTCAAGGTGACTCACATTTTTGTCTAAACATGCCTAAAAATTTATGAAAGCTTGTATACACGTCAGAAGTGGTAAAAATCTACATATAAAATAGGTTTTACAGTGAAGTGTTGTAACGATGAGTCCAGAGACTGTGGATCCATATGCAAGCAATTTATTATCGTAGTCAAACAGGCAGGGGTCAATCAACAGCAAACAACAATATAAAAGGTAATCCAAACTCGTAGTCGTTAAACAGGCAGATAAACAAGGCAGGCAGCAAACAAACAGAATCCAATAAACAGTCCAGGTAATACACAGGGAAATCAGTACAGGGAGAAAACGCTCAGAATTGTTAACCTTGGCAAAACAAGACTTCGCAATGAGTGATAGTTCTCAGGGGATATATATGGTCCTTAATGGCAGATGGCTTACACCTGTGATGGGCGTGGCCCAGGTACGGGGGTTATGGGAAATGTAGTTCTTTAAAACTCTGGCGGCGGTTCCCGCTGGCGGTGATGGGAGGGGACCACAGAGACCAGAATTCAAGTGTAGCAAAATGACTCTTTACCTACAAAATTTCAATAAAGCAGCCCTTGCACTGTTTTACATAAATGTATACAATTTGGTAGGCTCATGTACTGTAACATCCATAAGCTACAAACAAATCACTTACAGCAATATTCTAAACCCAACAGAAGTCAATTTTAAACTTTATCTTCAATCTTTTGCCATTTTCAGGCATTGAACAACTAGAGATTGTATTAACATCCTATTAGGTCAATCTACTCTAAAGGCCTTTGCGATGTTAAATTGTGAAGCTTTTGAGTTTTTGTTTAACAGCATGTCTGTGGTGGCCTGATAAAATGTTTTTTCATGAAACAGGAAGAACTTGTGGAGAGGTTAGGGGTGCAATGCACCAAGATGTGAGGACCAATAAATGCTGCTTGCAGCTTTAATTTGAATTGCTTCTGGAGCTATTATGAGTCTAAATATGCAGAATCATAGCTAAGTTTCATGCCACATAGGGCAGTGTGGTTGAGCGCATGTGCATTTGATAAGCCAAGATTTGCCTGACCTGACTGTTTAATTATTAGAAGTAGTTTTATATTGTGAAGTACAGCCAGACATATGAGATCAAGCAGTGCTGTTATTGGTTATTTACAACAATATCACATTTAACTTTAAAACACATTTGTAACACTTTTTCCAAATTTTTAAAATGACCAGGACAAGCTAATGAGTTCTATGTAAGAGTCAGACACATTCCATGCCATACTCTTAAAAAACAAGATGTTAAAAATATTGTTTTTAATGTGAATATCTACAGGAACATTTCTGGCGTCAACACTATTTGTTCTTCAGACATTTCTGTTAGATATTAAGTACAAGATTTTTGCAAAGTGACCCACATTTTGTTTTTGACAACAAATGTGTACAAACAGTTTACTCACAGAGGCACATTTAGATCCCCATATCTTTGGTACTGAACCATGTAGGGCCTTTAGCTCTAAGAAGAAAGGCTGCTTTAAAATTAGAGTGCAAAAGGACATTAGATATCTCTACCTTTAAGTCATTTTTCACCCCCTCTAATATGGCTGTAAATTTCAGGTGAAAATGGTCATTTTGACCCCATGCCCCCCATTTTATTAATTTAAACAAACAAATAATACAAAATAACCACACACTGGTCTTCATTAGTAGTGGTCTTCAATGAAGTATTCTGCTTTTTATAAAAGATTAAAACTAATTTACTTCATTAAATTATTTTTTCTTAAAAAATGATTTGTGTGTTGTTTTCAGGATGGCTTATATGCAGTGATGACCAAATGGAGCTTGCAATTCCTTTAAATGGATGACGTTAGCTAGCTAGTGGGGTTATAATAATATTAATAATAAGAATAGTTATATTCTCTGTAATTGGTCAATAACTCATTCTCTGTCAAGTGCTAGCACTTACACAAACAAGGCTACCTATTTTTTGCAATTATCCTGAAGCATATATGTTATATATGAACACCATTTGTACAATAAAATTAAGAGTTTCCTTAATATTTTAATATTCATTTTTTTGTATGTTTATGAGATTGTCTTAACATAAGGATGTTAACATAAGGAATGACCATCTCGTGACCAGGGCTATACAAGAAAGAACATTAGTGAAAACAATGTTAATACTTGTTTTAATAGTAGGTAATTAAGTATTTTACGCACGCAGAAAATGTGCATAAGCATGGCCCACTCCAGGATATCCACTACAAAACTAGAAATAATATCCTAATTACAATACTGTCAATTCAATACACACTTACAGCACAAACATGTTAGTGTATATATTGCCTTAGTAAACCTTACTTGTTATGTGAATATAGTATGCATTAGAAACAAGACAAATGCTCTAGTCTCTAATGTTTTCTCATTTATTAATTTTTCCTGAAATGTTTAACATTGTACAATATACATCCCCAAAAAGTATCCCGGCAAAAATTATTTATTACACACAAAGAATGCTAAAATGTCATTGCATTAAATAACAAAATATCAAAGCAGGTTTTAGAAACTGCACAAGCACACCTTTTAAGCAAAAAATGCAAAGATAAGTTTGTTAGGTTTGTTTGAAATGAAAAAAATCAGTTGTGTTTAAAATTACAAGAAAGATATTTAGGCACTTAAAAATTGAGAAACACTTGTTATAAATTGAGAAACACTTGTTTACTCTGCCAGGACCTGCATAATCTTGAGGTGAACTGATGGAACTCAAATATCTGCTAGAAACCACCTTAAAACCTTAAAATGCTAAATTGAAGTGAAGTTAGTTCTGGTAAAGGTTTTATCAACATTTGCTTCCAGATGGTTTGTTATTTTGCTATTTGGAATAGACATTGTAAATGTATAGATTCCTTCTGGGGCCCCTGTAGCTCTTACCGTTTAAAAGCTTTATTGTTTATCTTTCAAATTAAATTATAAAGGCATAACTATAGACAGTGTGTTTGGAAAATCACTGATGCTGAGGGGTGGGGTAAAGCAACAGTGTGAAGGGCTGTATGTTTCCCATGGGCAACCACTAACATGTATTGGCAGGCTTGTTCATGTGCAGAAGTAAACTCTGGAGGGCATCAGATTGGAAAAAGGTCAAGAATTTAAAGCTTAAATTAAATACAATACAAAGCATAAACAGAAAATTAAATGGGTGAACGAAGCATGTGCGTTATCAGTGTCAGACATAATTACAATAAAAAGGCTGTATTAGTCTAGCATGATCTATGTGTGCATGCCATCAGACAAGTTTATTGGAGGGTGTGTGTGTGGTGACATCACAAATAACCAATAAAAAGTGAATGTTGTGGGTGTATCTGAATGTGTGTGTTGTTGTACCTATTAATTCATAGTCTACTTTAAAATAGAATGAGAAATCACAAATAAGTAAAGTGTCAAAATTTAAATCTATTTCGTGTCTCAGGTAACAATGTAAAGCTTGTAAAGCACAAACAGTTCTTGCTCTTCACAACCATTTTGCAAATATTACAATTACTATTTTTTCATGTTTCATGACCCTAAGTAAGCTTAATTAATAAACTTTGGCCTTTAATATATCTCTTAATATTTGTGCCACATCAATGATATGATGTGGTTTGTTAAGTAGGAGTGTGCTGTTAATTTTCTAAGTGATCAGACTTGTGAATTGCATCTATTACAGATGAAAGAAATCCTAGATAATAATATTAGAGTGTGTGTTCCCCTGGGAATTAAACCTACAATCTTTGCACTGCTATTACAATGCTCTACCAACTGAGCTACAGCAACATCTTCCCATAGATCAGCTTTCTTTTTAATACCTTTTAACCACAGCTGATCATTCTACCCCAGCATGAAAGTATGCATCCTTAGACATGACCATGCATGTCCAAATGCTGTGAAATACATTCTTGTTTTTAAGCCAGATTTCACCAGTGAAGGCTGTAAGTTGTATATGTAGTCATTATGTAGTCATCTACACACCTTCATTGCATTCTTTATGTCACCTCCATTTGGGAAATGCATTTAAAGATACATATTCATACATTTTTGTTAATGTTTTATACATAATGAGTGAATGTGTTTATCTGAACTGGCATTGTGGTGATCATCTGTGTTTCACACTGGAATATGCCTCACCGTGATTTGGCATCTTTCATCTGCATGCTGAAACACTACAAAGTATTTGTTCTTTTGGCCCCACACATCCTTTTACAAGATTTGCTAAATAAAAATATCTATTTTAAAAAGTGAAGGTTTAGCAACTAGTTGTAACAATGCAAAGTCACAGTTATCTTGTGCAACCTTACATGGCCTCTTAAGTTATTAGCTATAACATGTCTGGTTCTCACCTTGTTGATGAACAATATTTTGGGAGTAAAGCTGCAATTTGCTCCATCAAGTCAGCTGTCTCCATAATGATCTTATGATATGTGCTGTACAATTCAGTGAAAATCGCTATGCGGCATAAATGAAAAATGTATTAGGCAGTATATTAGCGATAAGTGCTGTTGTACACTGTACTGTTAATTTAGATTTGTTTTATGTGTCTGCTAAATAATTGTTTATAGGCTAAAAGAAATGCTAGTTGTTTTATACATATCTGTATGTTTAATTCACCAATGTCTAACCTAAGAGTTTAAACATTGTTTCTTACTCTATAGAATATTTTCAAATTAGGGGTAACATTATATAT
>JAZGTK010004036.1:0-25556 GCA_036877625.1 Ambastaia sidthimunki
AGCTCAGGTCAGACTCAACTTGCTTTGCCCGGAGTGTTGTGATCACCATGCCTGACTAATCAGCTCAGCAGGTGCCATAAATTAGGATTAATGATAAGTGGAATATTGCACTGGACACAAGTGGAGTGATAAAGGTAATAATAGCAGGGCTAATAATAACTTCTAGAAGAAGGATCACATTAAGGCCTCTAACTGCAGACTCTGTGTGGTTTGCTAATGAATGGGACATTTTCCCTTAAAACAAATACAGGGTTTCAGTGCTGCTGTGACTCTGCCAAATGTTATGCATTAGGACTCCATTAATGGTGATAAGCAATAGTTATTATGGCACAAGTGCTGTGGTGGTTTTCACTTGCTGTCCCCTAGTTTATTTCTCTAGAGTTTTCAATTTTCCCTTATTTCAAGAGAAAACATGGAAGGGATAGTAAAACAAACTAGGTAAGGAATAATACGAGCAGGAATAACATTTCACTGAAGTTAGTTCAACCCCATAAACAATTAATTAAAACTCTGTTATTCTTTACAGTAGAAGGTCATTGAGTTTTCCATGGAACCGAATATTTACACTCGCATTCAAACTCTTCAAACAGTTCAAAGTGACCATGTTGGTCTGTATATTTTGTATTGATGGGGTATCTAAATTCTTTTTTGACATTTAAGAACATAATTCCCAATTTATTTTAATTGCATGGAGGGGAGCCACATTCTCCAGATTATCTCTGTTTGTGTTCCACGGAGGAAAGAAAGTCATACGGGTTTGAAACAACATGAGGGTGAGAGAAATAATGACTGAATGTCTACGTTCAGTGATCTTTAACTTTGCAGTTGTTGTATGTTATCAGGTTTTTCACACTGTTTCAACATACGTAGATTTAATCAGCTTAGCTTGTTCAGCTCTTGTGTTTTCTCATTGTCCTCATGTTCTTATGAAAGTATTGTTCTCCACTGTTCTCCATCTCTCCTTTGTACCTTCAGGTGTCTGTCTCGTTTACTCTTAGCTCTGTGTGTTTTTCCTTGATGTTTTGTGGAATTTCAGGGCATCTTTTTTTGGATTCAGGCCATGTGGCGACCCGTGTGCTTTTTGCTATGCATTGGAGAATTGAGGACTCTTAAAAATTAAAGTGGTTTCTGAGCATCTGTCTCATTTGCTTTTAGAAAAATTGCTTTATTTGCCTTGGCAGTTGTTATTGAGTTAAAATTCTGTGACTTGGAACGTTGGCAGCTCAGTAACCCAGCATGAGAATGCATAATCCCAAAACTGGGATGACAGGGCATTTGTGTGTCATTTTTGTGTTGAATTTTGTGTTTTTGTGTTTGCGTTCAAGTTGAATTCGACAACACTGCCTAGTTTTGCCCGTTTTATCACAAAGATAAGAAATTCCTGACAGGGTGTTTTCAGTTCTCTCAGGAGCATTGCGATTCCCTGTGAGAACTTTCTCTTAAGCTACTTTCTCTGTGTGTTTATGTCAACAATACATTATGTCCAGGCCAGCGAGGAGGAGGCGGTCATGTGACCATCACGTGTGCATCACTGTGCTTGACTGACCTTGTGCTCGTGACAGCCAGTCGTCCTGCAGTAGTCCTGCATTAGTACAGTGCTGAGAATAGAAATGAGAGGAACGCATTCATTTTATGAAAGTGGTGGAACGTTATTGATCAACCCCCTCTTATCTCTTTTAAAGGGATAGTTCACTGAAAGACTGAATATTATTGACTGTAGTCAGATGTGTTACATTGTATGTAATCAACATTTGCATCTGTAAAGGTGTGAACCAAATGACTCATACAATCAAATGATCGATACCCAGGGTGGTCCATATTTGGGGCCGTTTGGTACCAGGTATAAGGTCCGGTCACACTGACAGTACCTTGGGTAAAGAATCTAGAAGGTTGGAACATTATCATCAGCCCAGAACAACTGTTACACTAACGCCTTCAATAAACTCTTTCCCCACAATTACTTGTGCTTACTTTTCTTACTTTTCTTTATGTATTGGAAAAGTTTGAATACATGGCAGAGCCACCCAACAACTTCAAATACAAGAAAATCTAACATCACCCAAAAATGAACATTCTGTTTATTTGCCCCCATGTCTTTCCAAACCTGCATGCTGGTATTTTTTTCCATGGAACACAATTGTAAAAGTTTGTGAATAATTGTTAGTCATCTGTAACAACAGTTCATTGACCAAACAACACAATAAATGTCATCCATGAATCATGCACTGTTTCAAGTCTTCTAAAGCCCAACTTTGTGTAAAGAACAGACTGAACCTGAAGTTTCTACTGCCTGATTATCTTCATCTCCACTGAACACGTCTTGTGTGTTTCCAGATTAAATATGGTGCAGAAATCTAACTGCTGCCAAAAATGGTATTGGTGCTTCATTTGTAGTAACTGAGCGTCCCATATTTGAATTCTGGACTCGAGCTTCAGGGACGATAAGATTATTGATGAGATATGATTTAATCGTATTGCTTCAGACTTCTTTTAATGACACTTTTATGGGGCTTTAAAGCCCCTTATCACTAAGAATTGTTGTTGTATGACAGGTTGCGCAAAAAAAATAAAACCAGCATGAGTGAAAAATAATTTCAGCCAATTTTAATTTTTGGGTGAACTACTCCTTTAATCGTTAAACGTATGGGTTAGGAAAACAACTTGTCTCCAGTCTCTTGCACCGAAGCTTATTGGGTCAATGCTAATTCGAAGTTTTGTTTGGATCCCTAATTTGTTTTCCACTGGTTTTCTTTGTATACAGCTGTCATATGACCTAGGCCTGAAGGCATCAAGTCTATTGTACTATTGCTGAATATGTCTAATTCACAGCTGTTTGTTTTTATTCTACCATAGATGAGATCATTATTATGCTATAAAAGGGAAATTTATCTTTTGCTCTGCTGGGGGCATATTTTTGTATTTTAGAATCAGATGACTGACTCGCTGGCCTGTTTGTAAAATTTGCTCTTTTCTTCAGGCTGGCATGGTAATTTATCAGGGGCCCGGGGCCTCAAACGGCTATAAATGATAAAGAAATAAACCATCTCTTTGTCGAAAACAGGAAGTTGGAAATGAATGTGGTTGACTATGATTCTCAATGACCTGCTTCATGTTTTTGCCCACAGTTTGTGGGGAAAACTTTGTTCATAGCACTCATCTTGCCTCTACATCAGATGTTTTCTCACAGTTTTACAAGTGGACTGAGTCCTCATAAACTAAAATTTATTTGCTATAAATCATATCTTAAAATGCATGATGGTGAGCAAGTTGTTTCATATGCTTGCTTTTGGCTTTACTTAGTGATGTAAGGATGAGTTGATATGACCAGTTCATCAGAGGTTATAAATGTTTTTACAGGTTTTCTCCTACCAGGAATTTTCTTTGTAAGGCAGACCAGAGACCACCCTTAAAACTTAAAAGGTTTCGGTCATGTGGAGGACATTCCAGCTGCTTTTAACATTGCCTTGATTAAACATGATTAAACGCTGGCTATAGCACTCAATGGACCTTTAACTAAATCCTATCATCTGTGGGTATATGTGTATGTATAACATTGGGTTTCTGGGCTGAGCTCCAGTATGAGTGGGGCTTCGTTCTTATGTAACAGCCCTGTGAAATCAGAGCTTTCGTACAACAGTGACTTCCCAGAAACTGATTGTTTTGCTTACTTATTTATTCATTTAGAAGACCTGTCTGATTTTTTTTTATCCTCATACTTTCTCCACTGTTCTTTCTGCTTTTAATTCTCTCTGATGTTGTTTGTTTTCTCTGTGCAGTGACTCCTGAGGTCAGACTGATTAAGATTAAGAGTTATTGTTTATGTTGATACAGTAAAGCGACGGTATAGAGACTGTATAGACAGGACTTAGTTTGGAGTTTGACCCTCCCGCCATGAAATGTTACCTTTTCTAAAAAAGTGAAGTGGTCTTTTGAAGGTTACACACCTGTATAATTTAATTATCTTGCCCTCAGTTGTGTGTTCACACTGAATCGGTTTAGTAAATAAGTAACAGTTAGACTGTTTAACTATGTGGGTCTTTCACTGTGTGATTAGTGTTATATTCAGAACTGGTTCCATTAAAGTTGCAATCTGGTTAAAGATGAACAAAAATCAGTTTTTCAGCAAGTACATGACAGATTGGTGTTAAACACGATCTCCTACCCCAATTCTCCATTTTGCAGCAGTACGTTTTTAAGAATGATTTATAATTTAAGCCATCGGGTCAGATTTCGCAGGAAATGTCCGTCTTTAACCAGGAAGAAGATCCGGCTACTATATCATATGTCCAGGAACTGTAGATGGTGCAGCGTTTGCAACTTGTTCCTACAGCAGTTGTTTAGAATTTAAACTTGTCTGCCACAGTAAAAAAAAAGCCTGCAGCTTTATGTTTTAAACAGAGATGGCAATAAAGAGGCAAAAGTTACGGATTGCAGCTTTACAAAAAAAAACTCTTCATGGCTGTTTGTTCCATTAACGTTTCTTGAACATTATGGAATGTTTCTTCTTTGTTTTTTTCACCAGTAGAACACTAGACTGTTCTATTGCAAATCTTGTGCAAGGAGGGGCACCAAGAAAACCGCTTGCAAAACAACCATCCACTGACCCCCAAGCGTAGCGACATTTCATTTGAAGTGTCAGCGAGGCATTCAAGCACTGATATAGTACAGAAACCAGTCAAGGGTCGACAATCAGTGTTTCTATCGCTGAGCTTTTTGCCTGTTGAGGGGCCCTAGAAGCTTGAGGGCTTTCAGAGTGCTGTTTCTCAGAGCAATACGGGTAAAGAAAACACGTCCTTCCCTGAGGATGCTCTGTGTTATCGTGCCAGGACTGAGGTGCTGACTGGGTGGGGCGCCTGAAAAAAATGCTGTAATCTTCAAATTACTGTTTTCCAAATAATTTTAATAACAAAGATTGTTGATGAAGTGGAAGTTTCTTGGGAAATTTGCCGCATAATTTTAAAACATTAATACAAAGCGATTCCCTTTTCATCTGTTGCATGGCTTTTGTCCAGATCTGCCAAACTCATGCTGTTTGATGCCATTTCTCTCAAAGATCACTCTATAGCTTCACTGCTCAGCTGAGACTAATTTTGGTTTGGCCTAAACCGTATCTGAGGTGACTGCCAAAAGACCAAAGTCCAACTCTGTTTTCTTTTCTTCTTCTCGTCTTTTTGTCTTTTCTTCTCCCATTCCATTTATATTCCTTTTAACTTTTCCCTTTTTTAAACAAAGCGAACAGAGAGCAAATCCACCATAACAAATGTAATCATCAGCGAGTGAAACCACTCCCTATATGACTCGATGTTTTGAACTTTGGGCTGCCAAGACAGCAACAAAATCATTTGCCTACAGCGAATTTAAATCTTTACCACATCCACGATTATATCGCACTCATGAAACATTCATTTGAGACATGAAATATATATCAACATCATTCTGAAGAACAATAGAAAACCTGATTTTGAACTAGCTTTGTGACGTAGCCAAATTTTACTGCAACCAAAAACATTCAGTCAGACTTTTGACTCCTAGCAAGGAAGAGTCTGTTTAATGAGGAATGCATGAAGTATTTTATCTGAATAAAATCCCACAATGCAACACTCTGCAGTCACAACTAAACGTTATTTGATGAGAAAAGTCTTAATCAAACAAATTTAAATTAGTCTGTATATTAGTCTGCAGAGAACAACTGTGTAGTCACGCAGCCTGTGATGGACAGATGGATGTGTGGTAATCATGACAGGCAGGAAATCAAAAGTGATTATTTTGATAAGGTAATAAATGACACAGAAAGGTGATGTGCAAAGGTGACATTTGCCTATAATTCACTAACCATGCTAGGAAAATGTGCGCTATTATTAGAAGCATATTGATTATATGTTTTATTTTTATAACCATTGTTTTATTGCAAATACTATGGTTCACTACTAATTACTATGGTTGCTGTAAAACATTGTTAATTCGTGGTCACCATGGTGATAGACAACTATAGTAACTTGTTTTTGGGTGTAAACTGTGGTAAAACTATGGTTCATTTTCATTTATTTTCATTTCATGGTTCAAGGTGTGACTGGTCGACTTAAATGAGCGACTACCAGTCGAGTAGGAAATTCTTTAGTTGGGTCAGCCCTACCCTACATGCACTGGTCCTGCTGCATGCACTGTCAGCAGCGTTACATGCGATAAACTGCAAAAATGTGTGTACTGTATACAAACGGGCACTCGCATGGAGAAGAGTTTTCAGTTGGGAGACAGAAATGGTTTCACATGCATGTTCATATAATGAATAAAATGGGCAGACTGCTCTCCAGTAATCAGAGTGATATAAGCAGCTGTTTATAAGCACTTATCAGCGTTTGGCACGGTTACATGAACATGCTTCTGCCAAAACTGTGAGAAACTCCAGTAAATATAATCAATAGGCTTTCTAGAAAAGAAGTTTACCACTGTGGTGCTCAGTTCAGGTCATATTCATACAGGGATTAAATAAAACAGCAGTGCCTTTATGCTGTGACATTTCTAAACACGCTGTCCTCTGACACACACACACACACACACGCTTGGTAAGCGCTCTGACTCTGTTCTCTTTTAATCAGTCGTCTTCAAAAGTAAAAGCATGTGACATTCCCTTGGTCTGATCTGCCAGCTCAAATGTCAGCCGCTTTTTAAAATTTCACTGATATAATCTGCTCTCGTTCAGTGTGATATAAAGGGGGGTGGGCGGAGGGGAAGCACACAAACTGTATAATGGATGAATGCGCTGTAACTTACTTTGGATAAAAGCGTCTGCCAAATGCATGAACATAATGTAAACAATGTTTACAAAATATTTAACAAAGCTTTTCCATGCATCCACTAAAAACGGGCATAGTTTAAAAAAGTTCCTGGGACATAAGAATCAATATTATATCATTTATATGACTGGGATCAATTGGAAAATATTGCCCTCATATGTTGTAGAAACATTAGCAGAATATTACCAGCGAACTGTTGCTCACTAATAGTGTTTCTGATCACTATCAGTGCAGCCACGCAACTGGGTACTTTTACAGCTTTTTTCCTAACCACATATTGAGAATTGGCAATCTGTTATTTTCAGATCAATGCCACATCTTCACTTTTTCCACTTTTAATCACTTGGTGGCTTGGGCTGTTGGCATTTGTGAGGATCCCCTAAACAGGCATTTTGGGGTTTTGGAAAAGTTCTGCAAGTTACTTTGCGTTAATTACCCAGATCAATGATGTCATCTGAGCAAATGGATGCCTGGTGGGTCTGGCTTTTATTTCTGGGCTCTGAAATCTGAAGATGTTTGTACATTCACTCCAGGGGCTCTTGAAAGAGGGAGTGGAGCTGTTTTTCTGGAGCTGTGCTGTGTCATTTTTGTTCCTCTTCATCAAAATATGAAAACACTTGTTACAGCGCAAACACTTGTTGGACCACAACAGATTCTCTCTTCTTCATAATGTATATGTAGCTGTTTCTACATAAACAAAACATTTGTCTTAACCATATTAAGGCTGATAATCTAAATGTATTAAACAGGATTAATTACAAAGGACAGGGCAAGGTTAAAAAAATGTAACATGATTAATCATGCCCTTTGACCCCTGCAATAAATCTGTCTGGTGTTTATCTCTGCCCCTGAATTGTCATCGTATATTTCACTCTGCATGTTAAAACAACTAAAAAAAAACTGTTTGTGGTAAGATGGCCAATTCAGGTTATTTTAAACACAGGTTTGGCCGCATACCATCTAAACCCAAATACTTGTACTGATGGGGTGATAAAGGCCATAACAAATAAGCTGATTGTTGGGTACTTTCATATTATTGCATTAAGTAAATCTAACATTTTATGTTGTGAAGTTATTTTGTTACTGCATATTTGTTTTTTTAGCCAGTTCTCACCTCATAATGTGACTGTGTTTTTTTTTTAAATGCTATTAAATTAACATAATAACCAGCTTTAGGAGATCCTATGATTGGATATCGTTTTCTCTTTGATTAGTCAGGAGTTTGAGGGACATTCTCCATCTTGGGAAGATTTGACAAAATGAGTGAGCCAATAATACGTTTGGTCTGTGTTACCAGAAGACTGTATTAATAAAAATGCATATATAAGCTAATTACAACACTTCAACTGATAAACTTCCCCAGACATGTGGCACCTTTGTGTCTTTGATGCTCTTTGACTCTTTTCACACTCCGCTGGAGTTCCATTTCCTCATTCCAAAATCTCTGAAGTCTCATGTGATTGATTTCAGGCTGAATGATGTAATACAGGCAGTAAATCATAAAGTAAGACAGTATGAGATACTCCACCCCACCTCTGAGGAGTTTATGGCTGTTACATTGTTATGTTGTTTGTCTCTGCATTCAGTTTTCATTACTGATGCTGTGATAAGCATGTAAAATTGTAGCTGGTGTGTTCAGAGGTTATAAGTTTATACAGGTGAAAGGAGACACTGTACATGAGAGTATAATAACTATACAAATGGTCATCATAAATATGGCGTTTTTTGACTGCAGCATTTTTATAGCTGCAGTCTGTAACTTTTTTTGGTTAAAATGACAAAAAAATCAGTTATTGGGCAAGTATGTGACAGATCAGTGTTCAACATAATATTCTTACCTTACCTCAATTCACAACAGTAAGTTTATTATTATGATTTATAATTTGAACTGTCAGGTATGATTTCACGGGAAATGTATGCTTGTAAACAAAAAAGATCTCGCAATGATATGGCATATTTGTGTACTGTAGATTATTTGTAGTTTTTTCCTATATAAGTTGTTTAGAATTTTAACTTGGCATAGATGATAGGAAAATAATTCCACAGGTTACCTGCAATTTTATGTTTCAAACAGAGATGGCAGTAGAGAGGCAAACATTATGCATTGCAGCTTCAAATCAAACGTGAAGGGCACAACCGGTTGGGAAATGTTTGTGTATGATTTTGCCAAACCAGCCCAACCTTCGTCACATTCCTCTAATGCAAAATTACTCTTTCGCCCATGTAAATTACACTCTGTCTCTTTCTCTCTCTCTCTCTCTGTGCAGATATGTGCCAATACAATGATTTTCCTGTGCACCAACATCATTGGCATCTGCACACACTACCCAGCTGAGGTGTCTCAGAGACAGGCCTTCAAAGAGACCAGAGGATACATCCAAGCCAGAATACACCTTCAGCGAGAAAACCAACAGCAGGTCGGCAGGCTCTTGAGTGCACAAACACACCCACTGTTTGTTCATCTCATATTGCACCTAATAAACTCAGACCACACATCTCATTTTTATGTATTGTTATGTATTATGCTCTCTCCCCCTGATGGCTTGATTCAAAACCTGTTTTTCCTGATATAAATAACTAAATGTTAGCACAGCTTACTTCCTGTTGTTTCGCCTGCTGTTGGAGCCAAATTTAGAACGCATTTGTAATCTGTTCACACGAAACCCGCAATTATGTAACGTACATTCATTAATGGGTAGTACACATGAAGATAGACAGCATCTACAATACAGAGGGCAAAAACAGCCTGTTTTCCAGCAGGTTTTCCTAAACATTTCTCCTATTTGCCATTGGTCAGTCAAATAGCCCCGCCCCAAACTGACGCCATTGGTTGAGCCAATATTTCTCTTTTGGAATGCTCAAACAAAATAGAGATGTTTTGATAGCGACACAGCGTTTACAAGTCACATCAACCTACAAGTCGCTACCCTAGAGTTATAAGGTTCTATCTGCGTTTTGACCAGTTTGAGATATTAAGGTTTAAAGTTTTTGGATTGTATATACCAAAACTGATAGAACTTTTTTGTTTTTTAAATTAAACACCCAAAATGCATTTAAAAAAAAAAACACCTTTAATAGTGTGAATAAGTTATATTAGAGTAAGGTAGCGAAGCGACAAACTCATAGCAATCTGTGTCTCATTAGGCTGTGATACAAGCATTGAAAATAATTAAAACTTTAGCCTAATATCTTGATGTAAAAATTAAAATGAATGCCCATGTTATATTTGTCGGCTTCGCACATGTGCTTGTGTACGGTTACGAGTGTCATCTCACAAACCCAATCCAGGAACGCCTGCTGCTCTCGGTGTTGCCAAGGCACGTTGCCATGGAGATGAAGGCAGACATCAACGCCAAGAAAGAGGATATGATGTTCCACAAGATCTACATCCAGAAACACGACAACGTCAGGTACACGTATGCCAAGACAGGCACATGGTGTCATACAGTTACGACTGCCAGTGTTGTGATCACACCTTCTGAATGGTAAACAACAGTGTTAGAACAGTGCAGTCTCTGTGTTATTAAAGCAGATGGCATGTCTGTGTAAAACAGAGACATATTGGAGACTCACAGCTTAAGGTTATTGTTCCCAAGGCTGTAGCTATGTTGAATGCTTAAACATAGATTAGGTTGTTTGTAGTCCTTGAGACATGACTTTGCTCCTTATTTTTCTTCCCTCTCTTGCCAAACTGAGGGTCAAGTTGGTATACAGTACATGCATTTGATATAATACACCAACAGAAGGAAATGACAACAGGCCGTTTCAGTAATGTAGTTCAAGAGGAATTCAGGAGCTTTTAAACACATGCTCCAATGTAATCAAAGCAAGCCAGAAGCTTCCATGCCACGTTTGGAAAATTTGGTGTGTGAAAATTCTAAATGTCAGTAGGCTGGGATCTGGCTTCCCAAATGTTGTGAAATGTGCCATTATCGGCCGTTTACGAAGGAAACAGTGCCATCTGTTGTCATGTGATATTGTGTCCCGACTGTGTGTGTCCATTCTGTCATGTCTCAAATTGTAGTTGATGACCATGTATCTCAGTCTTAGCAATGCGGACACTAGCCAGGTCCTGGTTTTTCTAATTGAAGGATAGACTGAGGTATTTAGAGTGGCCAGCCACTATTCAGAAAGTGAACTGAATCGATGATTTTCCTCGTTTAGCCCATCAAACCAACAGCAGTGACCCAGACAAGGTCCTCAACAATTATTGATCTCATTTTCTTCTGTCTGTCTTTTGTCATCTTCTGTCTGTCTGTCTGTCCTCTCAACAGTATCCTGTTTGCTGACATTGAGGGCTTCACCAGTCTGGCGTCACAGTGCACAGCTCAGGAGCTGGTGATGACCCTTAATGAGCTGTTTGCTCGCTTTGATAAATTAGCTTGGGTAAGCAGACAATATTATGTGATCTTAACTTGTCTGTCTCCATCAGGTTACCTGTTCCTGCAACCTAGTAACCCCCCAAAACATTAGAAAACCCACAAACAGTGCCCTAGCAACCAGCAGAACACCCTAACAACCATTCAGAACACTTTAGCAATTGCATAGCAACTGCATAGCAACGTGTTAACAACTATTTAGAGCACTTAAGCAGACAATAATATGGTGATGTGATCTTAACAAGTCGGCTCTCATGTGGTGACCCCTCTCCTGCAACCACATAGCAACGCCCTAGTAACCACCCAAAACCGTCTAAAAAACCCACAGCAATGCCCTAGCAACCAGCAGAACACTCTAACAACCATTCTGAACATCTTAGCCACTGCATAGCAACATAACCATTTCCAACACTTAAGAACTCTGTAGCAAGGCCCTGGCAACCACCCAAAACATAGCATCATAAAAACTACTTTTGCATAAGCAAGCGCCACTCACGTTTTCATCAGGACACTTAAAATTCAGTTGACTGCTATTGAGGATTTTGGCAATGTTCTGCAATAATGGCTGTGGTGTGTTATGTCTGTATTCTCAGGAAAACCACTGTCTGCGGATCAAGATCCTGGGGGACTGTTATTACTGCGTGTCTGGACTGCCGGAACCGAGGGCAGATCACGCTCACTGCTGTGTGGAGATGGGGGTGGACATGATCGAGGCCATCTCGTATGTTTTTCTACATCATTTCTCCTGGGTTCTCTATGTCATTTCCTCATCGACACTTTTCAATTAACGTGAATGCGTGTCCCTGCATGTGGCTGCTTGCAGATTGGTGCGAGAGGTCACGGGAGTCAACGTGAACATGCGCGTGGGCATACACAGCGGCCGCGTGCACTGTGGGGTGCTCGGCCTGCGCAAATGGCAGTTTGATGTCTGGTCCAACGATGTCACCCTGGCCAATCAGATGGAGGCTGGAGGCCAAGCAGGGTAAGAGAGAACACGAGCCATCTGCAAAAGGAACATTTCCAGAAATGTGATGTATTAATCTGTTTCGTATTTAAATTTGGCAAAAAATAGATGTAGCAGTTTTGGTATTTGCTGGGGTGGGAGTGGCGATGCATCACGATTTGTAATCCGAATTTTAAATTGTTTAATCTGGTTAAAGAAATGCACAGGACAAAACATTACAGTTACAGCTGTATACAGCTGTATACTGTATGTGCGGTATACTGTATATTATATATGCTGACAGTACATGACTATACTAAAACTGTAAATGTTTACAGGCGGATCCACATCACCAAAGCCACACTGCAGTATTTAAATGGGGACTATGAAGTGGAACCAGGTTTTGGAGGGGACAGAAACGCTTACCTGAAAGACAACAACATTGAGACGTTTTTTGTCCTAGGCTGCAGTCAGAAAAGGGTCAGTTACATGCAGATATATGAATGTTATTTGTTGCATTGCAACCATGTACATGTAGATGAATTGGCATGGAAGAGGCTGTAGTGACCCCTGACCTCTGGACATTCGTAAACAGCGGAATGTTGTTTGCATAATTTTTGGTGGTGGGGGGCACCATTGAATTTTACTACAGTTTAAACCAAAACACATGGATACTATAGTTGAGCCATTGTAACCACAAATAAAAAAACATGGTTTTGCTACAGCAGTCATAGGTTAATCATGGTATTTGTAGTAAAACTAGTTATCAGATGCACCAAAAAGACATGGTTACTACACTTTGTATTTTTGCTTTGGATCAATGAAACTGGCTATCAGCATGCTGGAGATTAAATTTGTGTGTGTGTGTGTTCCAAATATCTCCTGCAGAAAGAAGAGAAAGCCATGATGGCTAAAATGCAGCGTGCTAGAGCAAACTCTTCAGAAGGGCTGATGCCGCGGTGGGTTCCTGACAGATCTTTCTCCAGGACTAAAGATTCTAAAGTCTTCAGACAGATGGTGAGCTCTGCTCTGTCCATCCAGACTCCGCCTCTTACAGCTCGCATCTTCTGATCCCCCCACACTTCCTTATGAGTGTAGCAACAACTCGTAACTGAGGCAATTTTCTCCGGAGCTTGGCAGTGCCTATGTGTGAATTGCTTTTTCTCCGGTCCGGGCGATGACTTTCCTGTCAGGAAAGTAGGGACAGTACTAGTGACAAACCACTTTGTCGTGAGAGTATTAATAGAGAGAGGAAGAAGACATACACAAAATAATTTAGTGTAATTCACTATAATGGTGTAGCTTAGTTTTTTGGGTAGGTTAAGAAAATGATTATTCTTTTAAATGAATGTGTTGTAATTAAATGACCACTAACTAGTATATTAGTTATGCTGTCTAGTTGTAGATGCACTTTTTTTTGTTACACTTTTTTCATCAAATGTGAAAGTATAAAAGTATTTATAAAAGTATAAATTCATTTCAAGAATCATTTAATCCCATAATTTAAATAATTTTTAATTTAAATCTGCAAAAAATGTCTTCGTTATACAAGACAAAATATTTTGTCTTGATTAAATTTTTTTTAATTTTGCCTCATCCTTTTGCCTCATACAATTGTTTTTTTTTCCAATTAGTAACAAGAAAAAAGGCAGAAATACTGAATAAGAAAATCATTTTTTTGCAGTGTAACAGCCCGTTTCTGGTCCTGTCAGGCTCTCACTCTGCCTCTGGTTGTAATCTGAAGTCTTCTGAGTGTTAATTAAAGTGACAGTGGCTCTGTGGGGTTGAAGTTTTGGTGTCATCTGAAATGAGACTCTGAGTGTGTTTTTTCTCTTCCGCTGTGTTTTTACAGCCCACTGTAACTAATCTACCTGTCTGTTTTCAGGGCATAGATGAAGCCTCCAGCAAAGATAAGTGAGTTCTGCTTTTATTAGGACACAAATCCATTCTCTCTCGCTCTGCAGGGGTTTATGGGTAACAATTTCACAGGCTGTTTTTACAAGATGTGTGTTGCTCTGGGAAAAGGCAACGTGTAATGAATAGTCTGTATCAGGTTTCTCTGTAGTGAAGCAAACGTTAACCACCACTAATACTTAAGAAGGAATTCTTTTACTAAAAAAAACTTTGTCATCAGTCACAAATTTAAACAGAGATGCTATTTATATGCCTTTAATACTATATGCTAGATTTGTGCTGTCATTATAGATTTTGTGCAGTACATTATGGTTAAATTTTTTCCTCTCATTTGAATGTTCTCCTTCCAGCCGATGTGCCCAAGAGGCTCTAAATCCAGAGGATGAGGTTGACGAGTTTCTGGGTAGAGCCATCGATGCCCGCAGCATTGACCAACTGCGAAAAGACCACGTCAAGAAGTTCCTGCTCACATTCCAAACTCCTTTCCTGGAGAAAAAGGTCCACAGACAGCCTGCAAAATGGCTGTTTTAACACTGTCCATCACGTGGTGTATTCACACGCACTTAGTTCTGAGAAAATGTTCCCGCTAACAGCTAACAATAACACCAATTTTCGTACTTTCAGTATTCAAAAAAGGTGGATGATCGTTTTGGCGGTTATGTGGCCTGTAGCCTCCTCGTCTTCTGCTTCATTGTTTTTATCCAAATTATCGTCTTTCCACGGTGAGTTCTGTTGGATTATCTGCCTGTTGACTTTGTGAAACAGTGTGATAGTGTGTGAATGGTTTTGTGGTTTTGTTTTCCAGTACCCCCTTAATGCTGGGCGTGTATATCAGCATCTTTATTATTCTTGCCAGTGTCCTCTTCATATGTGCCATTTATTCCTGTGTGAAGGTCAGTCATAATTTCGATCCTTTATGTTTGTATAATGTGATTTTTCCACAGCTTTTTCAATGTATTGATATTAATTTATGCAATCGATAACTGTTCACGTGTGGTTTAACCGCATTACCAAGGAGTTGAATCTTTTCAAGGTGAAGTATTTAATTTCTGTGCCACTTGTGTCACCAAAGTCCCTTTAAGGAAGTCGCATGCAATGCCTCCAGGCTACTTTTTTAGTCATGCAAGACCAAGTTCTATCTGCTTGAATGGGGAAAGACTGTTAACTTAGTTGCTGGCTGAGGTGCCAAGAAAACTGTATTTCTGACAAGCTTTTAAACTTGACCTGATAGCCCCGCCCCAGACTCCTGGCCATTGGTTTATACTGTAGTTGTTTCTTCATATTAAGCATAAATTAGATTTTCTTTCATGTCATAACACTTTAGGATTGATTTGAGACTTTTTAGTGTTATATTATGGGTGGATGTCTCTTTTCTAACATGTCTTCTAATGTCTTACCTCAGCTTTTCCCAGCTACCCTACAGACAGTGTCAAAGAGGATTGTACAGTCTCGACTGAACAGCACACTAGTTGGAGTTTTCACCATTCTACTTCTCTTCATCTCTGCCTTTGTTAATATGGTAAGCATCAGATTTGCCATATAGATCTATCAGGCATCAGATCTGCCTGAGTGAATTCACCTCAGTGGATTATGCTGAGAATATCACAGATTCTGATGGGTTTGCCCTTAAAGTTCTTCACTATTAAGCTTCATGTAGAATGAGCTCACAAACAAATATTTGTCGCTGTTGTTCAATTATTGTTTAATTACCCAGATTAGAAAGAGGGAAAAACTGTAAAACAATCAATATAAAAACCAAACTAAAACTATAAAGAAAACCAACAGGAATTGTTGTTTTTGCTGATAGATTTGGAAACACTTGCAAACAGATCATCTGGGTAAAATTGTAACTACGTATGGCTGATGTTTATTGTCGTTATGATTTATCGCTTCTTTGTTTCCCTCACATTGTAAATTGCTTTGGATAAGCGTCTGCTAAATACCTAAATGTAATCTACACCTCTTTAGATATGCATTGATCATCTAAAGATGTTCATAAATCCTCTTTTAGTTTACCTGTGGCCGAGAGAAGCTCTTGGATTGTGCAGCTGAACAGCAGGAAGTTTCCGGGTTTGTCTCTGTATGTCTGCTGTATAATCTGACTGGAACAGCAGGGGACCTCCTAACACTGTGTTCAGAGCAGACTTCATCATGCCCTTTACCTGAGGTAAAGAACATGTGCAGTATGCATACATTTCCACATACCTCCCTACACATACCTCAGTTTAAGCCTCTGCTTAATGTAGTTTGTGCTCAATGAGGCTGAAAGAAAATTTTGTTTGTTTGTTTGTTACATAATGAAATCATGATTACTTTGAACCTGTTTTGAACCTGAACCGGTTTTGCTCCATTTGATCAGTGTTGTCATGGTAACAATAGCATGGGTTTGGGGGGGATAGATATTTCAAAGTTTTGCAGAGTTTATCTGACCTTGCATACTGTTTCACAATCTCACACCAGGAATCAATATTTTTAGTTATATATTTAACAAATATTTTTGGGAAAGACCGATCGTTATCAAAACAACTTAAACATTCACTGTAGCATTAGGTCAATGTACACTTATTTCTATTATTTTACTCTGTTATTTTAGTTTACATTAATCTATCTAATTCCAGAAAAAGCTAAAAATGTATTTGCACAAAAGCAACGAATATGATAAACGTAAAGATTCATGATGTTGCCATATCTGCTAATTTCCACCCTTACAGTATCATGACAGATTGTTTGTGGATCGTCTGATGGTTTTGACGGGTTGTGTTGTCTGTTCTCAGTATTTCACTTACAGTGTGCTGCTGACTCTGCTGTGCTGCTCAGTGTTTCTGCACATCAGCAGTATAGGCAAGCTGGTCCTCATGATCTTCATCCAGACCTTCTTCCTGCTGCTGGTGGAGTGGCCCCTCGTCACTCTGCTGGACAACGCTGATCTTCTGGTCACTGCCAAGGCACTGTAAGTGTCACACGTCTTGAAGAAACTGATTTAAGATCTCACCATTGCTCGGCACAGAAGCCACATTTCTGCATAAGGTCTGGTGCACTTTTCTGTTAATTCTTAGACAGGAAGACACGGCCTGAACGACATGTACAGTTCAGTTTGTTGTTACAGACTGTTTAGGGACTAAATTTTTAGGGATTGATATTAAATAAATTCTACCAAATGAACTGCAGGGTTTTGCCTAATGTCTTATAATAATCCTGCTATGCGATGTAATGAGTTAGACTGTACTGTATTTGATAGCCTGTACGTATATTTAGTGGGTTATGTTGGTCACTCATGGTAATGTGTTTGTTTTACACAGGTCTTTTAATGGAACTGAGAATTGGTGAGTTTTATGGAAGATTCAAAGAAGATGCTTTAAAATATGACAATAATATATGAAATACCAGCTGTTATGATAAATATGTGTTATAATATGAGGTAAAGAGAAACTATAATGAGAATTATGAATTGTATTCATATCATGACTAAAATTCATGTTCTTTTTATGTCATTTTTACGTCATATGTGTGTGACGCCTGTGTTTTTTCCCTCCATAGCCAGGACACAGTGACAAAAGTTTCTCTGAGAGTGATGATTCCCGTCATCCTCACTGTGTTTGTATTGGCTCTTTACCTGCATGCCCAGCAGGTGGAATCCACCGCGCGTCTGGACTTCCTGTGGAAGCTTCAGGTATGTCTGTCCAGGCCTGTTTTTAAACTGAACACTTACTACAAATTTTCAGTCAAAATTACTTTTAATTTGGACTCCAGGATAATTGGTGAATCATGGGATATTTATACAGTTGACATTAATGTTACCCATTATTATAAAGACTCCAAAGAGCATTGTTGCTGGGTCTTTTTAGCTTCGTATACAACATGCATCAGTTGGTTTGCAAACACACTGAAGTTCAGACCTTCTTCATGTGTCGTTCCACACCAGGCGACTGAAGAGAAAGAAGACATGGAGGAGCTGCAGGCCTACAATCGTCGTCTCCTTCACAACATCCTGCCCAAAGATGTGGCTGCCCACTTCCTGGCAAGAGAACGACGAAACGATGAGCTTTACTATCAGTCATGTGAATGCGTGGCTGTGATGTTTGCGTCCATAAGTAACTTCTCTGAGTTCTACACTGAACTGGAGGCCAACAATGAGGGCGTGGAGTGCCTCAGACTCCTCAACGAGATCATCGCTGACTTTGATGAGGTAAGAAAGGTCAAAAGGTCACAGGAAGTGAATGTGTGTCACTTATCTGGAACTGTGTGCTGTTTTATGATTTCTGAATTATAGGAATGGTGCACTTTACCATTTGTTGTTTATATTTTTGTTGATTTAGTTGATTGGCAGTTTATTTATTTAGTTTTGTAAGTCAAAATTGGCTGGTCATGTGATCTGAGTATGGCTGCCACCATAAGGGTATTTTACCATATACTGATGTCATCTAAGTGTACCTCATTTTAAACGTATATTTATAATAGTACTCTTTATTTTTAGGTATAAAAATGATTTAATGCACTTAATACAATCTAATATTACAATATAAATATTAGAGCCTAATATAATAACACTTCAGTATAATCTAATCTTTATCTCTCCATACACATCCAAACATCTAAACATCAAGTTATATACACAAGTATATATACACAAGTATATTTCTGTTTTTTATTAGATTTTTTTTTCCACACCTTGTGTTTTCCTGTATCACGCTAATACTGTCTATGTGGTTTCCTTTATCTTTACCATTAACAGATCATTTCTGAGGAGAAATATAAGCAGTTAGAGAAGATCAAAACCATCGGTAGTACGTACATGGCAGCATCTGGACTAAACGACTCCACGTACGACAAAGAGGGTCGCACCCACATCCTGGCTTTGGCTGACTATGCCATGAGACTTCGAGAACAGATGAAGTACATCAACGAACACTCATTCAACAACTTTCAGATGAAGATAGGTATGTATGCACATGGTCTAAAAATAATCCTACTGAAGACAAAATACGTATTCGAATTCAGCAACCAAAAGGTGCAGGAACTGGTTTACAGGCTCCCAGAAGCTGAGAAAAGTGTTAGAGCTTCTGTGAGTACATTGTAAAGGGTGACAATGACAGATGTGTGTTCACCACAGGCTTGAACATTGGCCCAGTGGTTGCTGGTGTGATTGGAGCCAGAAAGCCTCAGTATGACATATGGGGAAACACAGTGAATGTGGCCAGTCGCATGGACAGCACAGGTGTTCCTGATCAAATCCAGGTGACCGCATCTCAAATACAGTTCGCATGCATCTTGTGTGTATTATGCTTAGATTATTTTCGGCAAACGGATCGTAGAATTTTACATAAATTTGTATCAATAAAAGTCACGTCAGAGCCTTTTTAGAGCCTTTTTTATCTAGTTTAACAAATGGATTATCACATAATAGTTGTTTTGTTTTTTATTTAAAATGACTTTATAGCTGGTTTTTGTTTAGGCGTTTAGCTGTGTGGTGTCATTTTAAAAATTCTGATTAAATATTTTGTTTATGTACAGCACACTGATCAACTGATGTTGTGTAAATCATGCTTTAAAAACAATTAACCATTGACAACTATTAACTGTTGTTTGGATTTATAAAGATGGTGCTGCCATCTATCTGCCTGTGAGTGCTATTGCAGCTCACTATTAGCAAGACACTGTTGTTGTCTAGTTTTTAGCTACTTACTTAATACTTAAATGTGAAGCATGTTTTTATGTTTTGCCAGCTTAATGCGCAATAGTTCACTTATCTGATAAGTGTAACCCTTTCATTTAACCATCCTGACTAGCACAACATAGCAAACCCAACATACCAGTTTAAAAACAACATCATTTTGCATTTCCATTTAGTGTGCTGCTGGTAGCGCAAAAATGATGCATATTAGAAATAGAATAAAAAGTAGAATTGTATTCTGGATAATCTAGAATTCCACTACAGACATTTATCATAGCTCATTTATGTAGCATAAAAGTTCCATTTGAAAATATCTTAGCAGTTCGTCTGTGTTTTTACAGGTGACCACTGACTTGTACCATGTTCTAGAACAGAAGGGCTACCAGCTGGAGTGCCGTGGACTGGTGAAAGTAAAGGGAAAAGGAGATATGACCACTTACTTCCTCAACAGTGGTCCCGTCTGCAGTTAACACTGACCAAATGCCTCACAATGCACTGAAACGCAAGAAGGACAGCAGAAGACTCTGAATGGGTTCTGGACTTGATCTTAAACAGATCCATATATAACCACTCACAAGCTCTCTTGTCTGAGCATTAGTGGCCATGTTTAGTATTTAAATGTGCACGTACTGGGAATAATGAGGTTTGCTCTGTCTGAACAGTTTGATGAAGAAGTGTTGCCTTAGATGGAGATGACATTGAAGAAATCTTCGTTTTTCTTTACTTTGTAGGAAAGACTTCTTCCAGACCAAAATCTGACTTCTTTATTTATTTCGACAGGTTTTTAAGCATGTAAATAAAAAGAGACATAAACATAAATGATTATATATGCAAGCATCAAGAAGCCAGAAGAAACTGACCAAAGAGCAAAAGTATTTGATATAGGAACACGACACACACATGCTTATGTTTCAAATGTCTGAACAAGTGTGACCAGCTGTTATACAATTGTGTGTTTTTGCTTTTGTCCTCCTGTTACTCTTTACATCAAAGGCCATATTCTATTATACAGTAAATAGTAAAGCAAAAAAGTCATTAAAAACTGTAGAGACAGAGGTTTTCTTAACTTCCAGTGGCTTGTATTAACAATTGCTATGAGTTATGAATGATCGGTATGTTTTTCCCTTTTAGTATTTGTGTAAAAATGAGGTACCTTAAATGAAGGAAGAAATGGTATTAGAGAAGTAATTTGCCTTGTCATTTGTATGTATGTGTGTGTGTGTGTGTGTGTATGTGTGTGTGTGTGGAATATCTAAGTAATCCGTGTGTTATCTTTAAAGGGCATAGCAGCTCACTGTGAGATTTATAAAATTATTAATTTAAAATAGCGTTTTTTGATTGAGTGCAAATTTACTTTACATGTCTTCGTTTTCTGTTAACAGGCGTCATGTCCCTTTCATATGAGTTCATGAATGTATTCCACAAATTTAATTTCTCCTGCAGAAAATAAGAACCCACATATGACCAAGACCTCTGCATAGCTATATAATTCCATTACAGCATCGCCGGCAACAGTGTAGCCTTTTTGGGCCTTGTTAATGTGTTACTGTGCTGACATAAGTCCCATGGGGCTTAATGGTTGCTGACAAAATGTGGCTGGGCTGCATTGCTATTCATTTGACAGTGTTCAGCATAAGTCCATTTCAGCATTTCTTTAAGTGTGTTTCTACGCATGCTTGTGCATTTGTCAACTTTTTGAATAGTTACGCAATTACTGGTCAAAAGCAAAGAGTATTTCTATCACATAGTTTAACATTCCTACTGTAGAAATACAGCTATGAGTTTATGATTATTGCTAAGAAATATTATCCATCCCCTTCCTTAACATGCATTTCTGAAATGAATGTATATGTATGTATAACATTCTCTCCTTGTCATAGATACAGAAGCACATAATGATTTTAAGCTCAATAAGTTTTTGTGGTACGTGGACGAGTTTGCTAAAAATTTCTCAGTTGAAAAGTTGCCAAATCAATAAATTGGGTGTTTTATTAAATTATATTTTGTCTCAGTATCTTACCCACGAACTAAATGTTCATTGTTCTGATTTGTTCTGATTTGTAAATGATAACTCATTTATTTATTTACTTTAACTCGTTGACTTCTTGTTTATTGAAACTGGAAAACTATACAGAACTTATAGCATATAACAGAGATTCTCAACCTATAGTTTTCGACCACCTCTCATTAATGTGCATTTTAAAAGTCTCCCTCTTCTAACACCTGATATTTTAGGATTTTTTTAAGTAGCCCACAAACTTACATCACAGCTGTGAACCGTAATTACCAAACAACTTCCTTTTACTAGTAGGTGGCAGGTGGTGAGGGGAAATTATTCTTAATAGCTTTTTTTTTTTTTTATACAAAAAACTGCATCCTAGACATGACTAAAAGCCCATATTTGGTTTTATTGGGACTTTAAAAATGTTTCAGTACAATCAAATGCTCAAAATAAATGTTGCACTTTATAACCTTCTACACATCTGTTGATTGTAACATGCCTGCATCAAAACGATGCAAAGCTATCAGGTGGACAGACAGGCCATTGTTGGCAGCGAGTGGCCCTTAGTGATTGTTGTGTTAATGGGCTTCTCTCTTTGTTCGTGCTCAGCGTGGTGTCTTTTCTTCAAGTATCCAGAGTCTGGTCTCATCATGTCAGTCGATAGTTCGTAATCACGATTCTCTGCTACAGAAAGTAGCGACCCCATTTCCTCCTACCTTTCCTTTCTCAGATGTCTGAATAAATCTGTATTCGGTTACACGACCGCGACACAAGAGGCATTGAATTTAATTGCATCCCGGTTAATAATTTATATACTTTGAGGTATAGTTTGTTAACTTACTGTATTCTTTTCTTGGCTTTAATTAAGTCATCAACCCCATCCAGTAAAACACATACAAAACAGTGCAACTGAAATGTCTCTAAAAGTTGAACTGACCTATAATAGCATAAAAATAAAATAAAAATGTAAATTTGTTGAAAATACAGGATCCTCAGGCAAATGATGTGTCTTTCATGGAAAAAAGTCTCTATGGAATGCAGAATTACCTTTCAATGCTGCAGGAGTTACTTGTTATTTTACTAGAATTCCAACTGAAGAATTCTTCAAATTCTTTCTAGTAACATTTACAATAAGAGAGCTTTCTAATTGACATTTCAGCAATAAAGGAATTAGAGAGCTCTGTAATTAAAAATGAATGGAACTAAATGGAGACAAAGTAATAATTGAATTGTAGCTCAAGCTCTTTAATTGAAATTGTTACTAGTAAGAACTGAACTATAAAACTCCACAATTGTATTTGTTAATAGGAATTGAATTACATACTCTCATTTAGGGTAATGTTTACTGAAAATCTACAATTTGCAGAGCTCTCTGTACGTAAAGGTTACTGCTAAAAATGAATTAGAGAGCTCAACTATTCAATTTTTACAAGTGAAAATGCATCAGTAAAAGCCAATTTGGCTGTCAGCAACCCTCCGGCTTTAGGACCCCGCGGACTCTCAATCATTTGAACGCACGGCACCTGTTGCGTTCAAAGGGAAACCGGGAGGCCAGTCGCGTGAAAGCATCGCGCGCTTGGTTAATCCAACGCCACTAAAAACTACAGAGTAACGCAATCCTGAAACAAACGCTGTCGTTACAGACGAAGAAACAATATTATCTTTATCATCCCGCCTCTGGAAGCGGCATATTATTGACTGATCTTATTACAGGTAAACTTTCAATATTGAATTAAACGAGTGTTTTATTAATTTCTATATTGTGCGCATGTTGGTCTGACGTCAACCAGACCAACCTCGGGGTGTTTTCATCTCGTTGATTTAAGCGTCTTTTATCTTCCAGATATCAAATACTGTGTCCTTAAACGTGAACACTAGTTTGTCGTTATCAATCTTATTTGATCGATAACGAAGACGCTGTTAAAGATTTGCGTTTATATGTTACTATAAGCATTTTTATAACGCACTTCCTTTTTAATACCTATTTCGATGAGTTTCGTTTGGTTGTCATGTTGCTTAGCATTAACTGTTGCTTCGTCTTTGAGGAAGTGCTTGACGGTATAAATCTACGATTTAAGATAGCGTGTCTTTTTATATTATCCGGAAAACATGGACTGGAGTTCATGTTAGATCACGCTGTGTAATTTATAACAATGTCAATTAAAGCGTAACTTTGCTCCATATGAATCCAGAAGAACCAGTTTTGGGTTGAATGACTGAGAAAGTCTGGACACCTACGCAAAGCACAACAGAAGTTGGCCTGTCTCTGTTGGCCATCTCACGTCTGGGGATTTGTGATGTAGATGTTTTTAATAGACTGGTGCCATGGGTACTTGTGGAAGTCGGTGCTTTAATCCACCAGTTACTGATTCATTAAAACCATTGTGGTACAGTTTCCATAGTCTTCCCATTTCCATGGTGTAAAAACTGACTTGTTAAAAATAAGGCTTAGGGTGAGTAATGCTCTGTGGTCTTTGATGCATGAAAATTATTTTTGTGCTTCTTGTTTAAGTGGTGCTGGTTAATTATGCTGATGATGTTCAGTTAGTTGGATCAGAGGCGACGTGTCACTGTTGTGCAGTGTACTTATGCAAATCTCTCGACGTCACTTGTTAAACATAGTGGTAGTGTGCTTGGATCCACCTGGTGCCACGTGGATCCAGAAGGATCAGGTGCAGAAAGGTGTTTGTTGTCAGGTGAGGTTTGTTTGCTCTGTTGCTTTGTGTCCACAGTGCAAACTTTCCCTGTTAATTAGAAGTAGGTCATGATATGCCTTGTATAGGAGGTGTGGGTGGTGTAAATTCCACATTATTGACATTATAGACCGTTTACTCCAAGTTCCTATAGATTTCTTATAAGTAACATTTGATTTTTGACTTCACAGGTGTTTGATTAAGTTCTGCAGGCACAATGCGTCTGAGGCGACGTTTTTCCCCCCTGAAGCTTGCTGTCTTGGGGGGCACACTTTTTATGGTGGTCCTTGTGGTGCTCCAGAGGGACGTTGGCAGTGGTTCGCTCCAGGACCCCTGGCTGCGAGATCTCTCAGACAAAAAGGAGAAAGTGTTTGAGATGGTCCGTGGGGCTGTCAATAATTTTGCTTTCCAGATCGGAGCCCCGCAGCCCCCACCGATGGAAAAGTTGCAAACCCCCGACAAAAACTGTCCTCTGGGCTTCTACACTCAGGTGGACCTCAAACCTTGGATAGAAAGACCACCTCAGGACCCTCAGGGTCCGGGAGCTGATGGCACGGCCTTCCAGAAGGCCAATATGTCTCCAGAAGAGGAGAAGGAAAAACAGGAGGGCATGACCAGGCACTGCTTTAACCAGTTTGCTAGTGACCGGATCTCCTTGCACCGTGGTCTTGGTGATGACACCCGCCCCCCTGAGTAAGAATGGCTACATTGTTTGGAACCGTGGAAAGATAACAAACAATTCATTGAACGCAATGACTAATCCAGTATAATAATGATTCTCTTCATAGGTTAAAATCTTACAGGCTGCACCTATGACGTGCTTTATAATGTTTGCTAGCACACAGAAAATCTAAGGGTGTGGGCTGTTCTTTTGATTATAAAGGTTAGGACTGAAGCCATATAAATGCTGCCCAAACATTTATTGTAGATTACAGCCTTTAATGTTTTGTGGCTTAAGCAAGACTTTTTAATCGGAGCGTCACCTGCCGCATTACGCTTGCTCTTGAAACTAGGCGGTGGTGTTACATTTCCTGTTATCTTATCACAGTGTTGAGTAAGAGGTCTTAAGCAACTCGTATGATGATGCCTTTACAAGTTGTTTTAGAATGCAACCTTCCACTTTTTAATAATTGGTTTTCTTTATTTGGTATCTTTTCAAT
>JAZGTK010004037.1:0-25554 GCA_036877625.1 Ambastaia sidthimunki
TAATTTATAGTAATACTTATTCAACTTCTAAATCATTTCAATTTCTGTATATATAATGCAAAAAATTAAATGCGTATAATTTCTAAATTTGATTCTGCTTTCAATTTAGCTACAGAATTGCAACAAAATCCTTAAATTAGAAGTTAAAAAAATTTTGTTAAGGAACATAATTTTTAATAATGTATTGGTAATAATGGTCATAAAAAAAATTGTAAACTTTAAGCTTCAATTCGTTTTAATTCAGCTTTATTTGAACACAACTGTGGCAGAATAAAAGCAGTGAAATATTTTTACTGCTGTATGTATCTCCTTATTTTTCTGTGGAGTCACTTTACGATAAAAATTACGTAGAAATTACGATAGTTTCCCCATTAATGTTTGATGAACATTTTGGGAATGCAAAAAAAAAACTCAGAAATTCCATATGGAACCCTATACATGAAAAGCAATCTGCTGTACTATATTACTCAGTCTCAAACAGTCATTATATCTACTAAACATGCCTTAATGGATGCAAATAGAGCAAGTGTGACAAACATAATATATGGCTTGTACATATTTTGCAAGACAAAGCGGTCAACCTACACTTCTCTTATAACATCAATATACTGTCAACCGTAAACAGTCTTAACAGCCGTTCTTCGCAAGAGTCCCATAACTGTTAGGGGTGTTGCTCAGCATTACCCAATGAGCAAATGAGTCAAAATGTGTATCGCCATAAATACACACACACAAACACATACGCATTTACTATACACACACACATATATATATATATATATATATATATATATACACACACACACACACACACACACACACACACATATATATATACAGGCATAAACTTTTACATGCACATTTAGAGCATGTTGGATGTGAGACACACACACACTATGACGAGAGGTCTTAACCGGCCACATGGTCCTCTATCCCCACACTTCACAAAGAGATCAAAACAAACATGTGGAGGCAGCCAGTACAAAGATGATGAATCACTTAATCCTTATCAGAAGAACTTCCAGGCAATCTAATACGTGCAAAGTCGTGCCACGTAATGACAGTAAACAGATGGGTTTGGTCATAACTTTGCTCAACACTTTAACTGGGTGAGATTTCATTGATACATTTTGCTCTGATGTGGTTTTTTACATGATTTGTTATATATTTGGGAATGTTGTGAAATAACATTGTGGTATTTCACAAAGGGAGAATGTTTACAAATTTAGCTCATACCTTAAAACAAGCTCATGTAACTTCCTGCTCTTCATCTGGAGAGCAGAGATGAGGAACACAGGAAACTAATGAAGGTTTTTCACATCTTCTGTCTTCTGTGGACCAGGCTTTATTGTGGCCAAAAATCCATCCACATCAATTTGAGCTGTGTGTGGGGTGATGGGTAAAGGGTCACCCTTTAGGCCATTCTTCTGGATACCAGTGTGTCTTTACTCTCTTTCTAAGTGAAGATACACAGAACCCAGAGAGAAGCAACAAAACATGGAGTCCTTACTGTATCCAATCATGGTGGTTCTTCACCTTGTTCCACAGACTGTGAAAAACAGGCTTAAGTTCTCAGAAAAGGAGTGATGTCTGTGTAAAAGAGAGGACATCGCTGGTCCACAGTAGCAGCAGGAGAAAGAGAGAGAGAGAAGGAACGAGGGAGAGAGAGAGATGAGCTTACGATCTCCCCAGACTAACAACATGAGACCTTCACATATTAAAACAAACACTAGCTTGTGCTGGTGAAGAGGTCAACTGGAGAAAAACAGAGGGGCAACAGAAGAGTTAAAGACTGTTCTCCTGAGTTTTAGCTAAGTAACCAACTAAGTCTCAGTAGCAACAGAGACTCTTCTTGCATTTCATTCAGAGATCAAAATAAATTAGAGACACAAAAGCACCAGATCGCTTTCGGACAGAATAAAGGTCTTAATTAATTTGGAAAACTACTGCAGCCCTGATTACATATCATCAGTTCTTTGTAACAGGAATGTCAGCTATTTACAGACTGACCAATAGGAAAGCCGGAGAGGGGTTAGGTGATGATAGGTTTGCCGCCTCTGCTCAGATAGGAAAAGGATACTTTTCAAAAGCTAAAAGCTTTCCCATTTTAAAACAAAGGTGGGGGAGAGAGAAGAGAAGTGATTTTTGAAAAATCTCAGTCTGTTGGACATTCCAAGGTCTCTCTGTAAAAAATTTACTGCGCAAAATATGCTTTCATGACCCGTTCAAGGCTGCCTTGTTTTATATGCATTGTGAACCTGTGGCAGATTATATGACCATATTTGTCCTTTGCTGCAATGTGGCAGAAAAATACAAAAACGTATTTAAACACTTTGATAATCAGTTCTGAAAAATGAACTTTGTTTTTTACAGGCACTTTGTTTTGTGCCTGTAAAATTATTATTAACTTATTAACTAATACTCCTATATTCATAACAGTAAACGCATTAAATAAAATGTCTGTATTTAATCATTGACAGTACATATTATGATCCCAGAGCACATAGTTAGTTGGCAGGGCTGATGTATGTTGAATGATGATGACAAAAGAGTCTTGCTTGCAAAAATATGGTGTTTATCACCTTTAAAAATAAAAGGGTGTCATGCCTTATTATGAAGACAGAATGAGATAAAATGTTATTTTTACTGGACATTCTGTAAGTATTGATTTATAACATCAAAAAAGTCACATTTTGCTTTTGCAGGGTTTAACCCAAACCCAGTGAAATCAAAATAATTGGATAAAAATCTCTACCTGTAGGGTGATTATAAAAATATGAAAGAATAATAAATATTATTATACTTGTTGTTGACTTTAAATATACAACAAGTAACGAACAGGATATAAAAAAATACATATCTAAGATATATTAATATTATACAGCCTAAAAATGTATAACGCCAAAACTGTTTTTAAAAACAAAACGCAAAGGACACCTGAAATTTGTGAAACTCTTCATTTCAAACATGATTAAACAATGATCATATATTTTTTATCTTTAGCTCTATATAAGCAAATGTGCGTGACAACAGTTGCGCCTTTCGTTCAAGGTTAGTGGACACGAGGGATAACAGTTTCATTGTGTCCACGCTCATTGTGTTTTTGCGTTCACATAGTCAAATGACAAAAATAAAAAAACAGTTTAACAGGAAACCTGCGTTTTTGAGCCAAAAGGAAGTGTGTTGTGTACTGTAAATGTTATTTAACCATGGCCCCAGTTACTGTCACATTTCCCGTTTCTGAAAGACAAGCCGATCCCATGACAGCGATTCTGAACAAAACCATCATAATTCACCAGTAACATCACGTCGTTTCACAGCTTTAGTGAACGATTTCGTTTTCAAACATATTGATAACCCCGACTGACGCATTATTAGACAAATTCAATAATGATGACGATAATAAATATCTTATTTCAGTAAAGAAACAACAGTGCCATGAATGTTTGAACGGATTTTTTTGTAATTTAATTGCAAATGTAACTGATGCATTTTGATAATAAATGACAATTCACATTTACGTTTACACTTTACGATTTTATCCAAAGCGACTTACAAAGTGGAAAAAAACAGCAAAGCGAATTCACTGTCACATCCATATAAATATATAAATACTTATTAAACATCGCATTTATATTCTAAGACAAAACAACATTGTCCGAACATTGCAATAATGGTTGCATGTAAATACATTATTTGCTAAAAGAATATTTACGTTTTAATAAGTTCGGGATGGGCATCCTCGTGTGTGTTTGCACACGACTGCTATGTGAAACCAGTTTGGGAATCAGGGGACATCTACTCAGCAACCCGACTGCCAGCGGTCAACTGCTCACTTCCTGCGGGTCTTATTCGGGGATCTGGGGTAATATTTAGATAGTATAGGATTTTATATGCAGTCTCCATATATGAAGGTTAGAAATCAGCGCCACTCGCTCTTCTGACACTGCATGATTTATTATCTGCTAATTGATCTCGGGTTCTAATTAACATCTGACCGCTTGTCTTCCTCCAGGGCTTTGTAAAAATTGGAGATACCCGAATACGCCCGGAGGCTGCAGACTGTACCGTGAGCTACATGCAATGGAAAGATTTGCTTCATAAATCTTGAACGCTGATGGCACCGAATATCAAAAACATATTTTTAATGTAAAACTTAAAACGACCCGTTTCGGCCGCGAGACAGGGCCTGAAAATATTCTGTTTTTGTTTGGGTGTTTTTCACTGCGGATCAATCATGATTTGAAAGGGTGCAGAACATGTCTTAACATATGAAAGTTTGTAATGAGCCATGGGTGCGAGCTCACGTCTCCAAAACCCGGCGCGCAGGACCACACAGTTCACGTCTCACTGCCTGCAACGCATGAAGGCGAAATGCATGAATAACTACAAGACTTATAGCTCCTTCATATAATAAATATTTATGTCAAAACAGCATTTTTTAGAAAATCTCGTTCTCTTTTCTGTGGATACAACCTTTACTACTAAAAGTAACATTCCTTATAGTACATCAACACAATCAACTTATTATTGCATTCTTTATTTCAAACTGCATTTGTTTATTAGACATAATTATTCAAACTGCATAATGTTTTTATTATGTTATATTTTAACGGCAAAAAAATTTGCACTGAGCTAATAAAGGTAATAGTTGAAAAATGTGTTTCTTAATGCCGCTTAATTCAGAAACTAAATTAAGAATGATAATAAAAAGTTTCTCCTCATATTTTACATACATTTATACGACAAAATAGCTCGCGATACGTTGTATGCATATCCAAAAATGAACTAGGCCTAAATAAAGAAAAGGTCTCTGCTGAAGGCTCACGCGCTTTGCACATAGACAGTTTTCTGTGTATAACGCAACTTAAATTAGCATACACTTTATACATGTCTAATCTTATTAAGCTTCTGCTTAGAAGAGACGAAACAGATTTTGAGCTTTGCAATATTCAAAAGTTTGCAATTAGCATTTAAAGTAAATATATAATAGTATATATACAGTAAACAGTATGGTGTTCTATCAATGTATATGTAATGTATTGATATATATGTATATCAATGACATATGCACCATTAGGAGGAAAAAATCTCACCATGTATTCTTGACTGTTCTATCTTATCAGGCAAATAATTATTTTTTGCATAATTATGTCCAGAGAAAAGCGGATTGTCAACAAAGAAGCTATTTTATTTCACAAAATGCTCACAGACAGAAGCTTTGTTCGTTTAAGTGTAGCGAGCTATAATGAAATTGACAGCAGGGATGTTTGCTTTACTGTCACTTCTTAATTTCGTTTGCTTTCGGTTAGTACAAAATCCACAGACTGATAGTCAGTTATATATATGAGAATATATAGGGAATAGTATGCAGTAAACTATAGTAAATACTTTAGAAAGTAAATTGTATTTAGACATTAACTTCTTTAGGGCATGTTTAATATCTGTTAAAGTTATAACCAACGTTCACTGTTTTAGTTTTTTAGAAATGGCAAAACATATTTAGAAATGGCAAAACTCTTAAAACATCCAATGTGTTTTTCCAAATAGTGCTCTATTAAAAAAAATTAAGCCCGTCGCAAATAATATTGTTCTCCTTTAACTTTACCTTTAACCAAGATAACATCACTGTAGGCTATCATTTGCTTTATTAATTTAACCAGTTAATAAAGAGAATCAGGCAAAATAAACGTTGCATGAAGGTTTTTCTTTAATGTAAGTTCAAAACTAAAACTAAAACAGTAATATTATCATTAGTTTAATTGCAATTCGTCAAGTAAAACGAAACTGTGATTTTCACAGGCTGCATAATTCTGTAGTATGAGCTACTGATCTGACATTCCTTTTAAATAAACGCATTCAATTTAAAAGACTTTTGTTTTGTAATTTATACGAGGAGAAATTGCCAGTAATATATATAATACGATACGTACATACAAAACAGTATGGAGGCAACATTACACGTAAACAGACCGGCAGATTCTGTAAGACGTCGCTGACAGACAAAAGAGGAAATGTGGCTCCCTTATAGCCTCATTCAAACCACAAATCAATTCTACTGTAACCTACCTTTTGCTTTTCACTGTTATTCAACGATTATTCCCTGATATCCCCAAAACCACCAAAATGAAACGAAAGGTCCTCACAAGTAAAATAAAGCAAATCCATAGATGGGTTTTAAAAGAATATTAATTATAACCTATAATAATAACACTCTAATCTTAAGATACTCTTGTTGTTACCAACTTTTACAAATGCATGTAGGTTGTAATGTAAAAGAACACAATGGGCATTGTATTTCACTGAAGGTAATCTGTGTTAGAGACAAATGTAAATTCAAATTGTCCCCTGAAACTTTTGTTGACGGATTCGTTTGAACTTGTACTTGCAGGAGGATACAACGGATCTCAAACGGAAATACCAACCCGTTTTTAAAGTAAAAGAAACTACACGTGTGATTTATGCTTGTTTTTATTTTCAAATGTTATTTGCGCAGGGGTTGCTTATTTATTTATTTGCTTAGCAAAATCTACGTTTGTTTTCCGTCGTGCAACTAGTAGCCTATACGTGTAATTGCAGAGCGCAAATTTCACGGTCTGCCCCCATTTTATCAGGCTCTGAATTTTGTCTGTTATCACCTGAGTATTTACAAAGGACGTTTCCGGCTTGTCAGTGATGAACTGATCTGGAATCAGCAGAAGTCGTCTATCTGATAATAAAAGGAAATACTTACGTACGTGTTCTGCTTGATCTTGCATATTTAATATCTAAATCACTGCACATTCTTAATCCTGAAAGTCAAACAAAAAACATTAAATTAAAAAGACATGCAAGTGACAATGTCTGCAATATAGCAATTTTGATTCTTAATGTGAGATTTATTTTTTTCTGTGCTTAAAAGTCTTTGAATCGAAGTATATAATATAATTAAATAAATGTAAGATTTAAGGTCTGACCCAGCTAACAATGAAAGTTCTCAGAACGCTGACTAACGTTCTCTAAAAAGTTCTCTTAAAGTTATCAAAAACGTTCTTGCTGTTTGTAGAACATTTTAACGTCATATAACATATATCAAAAATGTTATACTAATGTTGTTAGTGGAACGTTTTAAAAACATTAAAAAATGTTTGACTAAAGTTGCTACAACCAAACAATAACATGTATGCAACGTCTAAAGCCGGACGTTTTCGACGTTCCTATAGAACATTCAAAATAACATTTTTAACGCTTTTGTTGTTTAACGGAACCTTAGGAAAACGTTTTTACAACCTAAAATTGTTAGCTGGAGAACTGACATATCACCGAAAATATTTATTTATAGTCTTCTGCTAATAATTCTTTGTTTTTGAATGAAGAGCCCACACACCTCAGTTTTTCCCTTAGGGAAAGAAAAAAGTCATCACAAGTTGTTTATTTACGACCGACAGCATGATAGCAGTAAGATAAACATCCAAAAACAAACAGTGTTAAGCTGCAGTGAAAACAGTGGTGTCGCTAACTAGGTTATCTCATTAGTACCCCACCGCTTTTGCCTGTTATTCAATCGCCCAAGTGTAAATTAGATTCAATCCGGTTGCTATCGCAGGTCGACAAAACATAACTTTTGTTACTATTCATTAATAATGAACCTTGATAAGCCGATAACCAGTTAGATATTGTATACCAGAGAGAAGGGTCAAGTGCCTACGCCACGCGCTACACGCCTTATGTTTCACGTGCACTTGGGATATTTTCTGCTTGTGTGCCTTGGTTGGCAACAGCAAAAATATCAGTTATTGTGTTTAGCTATTGCTTACAGTTAAAGCTTATTGAAAACAGTTGACGGATATTAAAAATGGATCATTCATATTTTTTTAACATTGGTCCAAATGTGTTGGTCTTTATGTTAGATTGTGGAATGGATTCGAATAATGGCTCCAAAACGTGTTAAATAAGGGCAAAATGACCAGTAACAGACTTATTTTGTTTCTCACAAATTGAAATTGAGTGCACAAAAAGAATAAATGTGTCATCGGCGTGTATGCGTCATAACATGGAGGGGTGGGGGGGTCTGAGTCCTTGTAAAATGCGTGAGAATAACTAATATTATAGTTATATTGTCCTCACGGCTGTACTGAGAGGTTAAACGCTTTAAGCTGTATTCATTTAGCAAGCAGTCCGGAGAGCATGCTTGCAATTCATTGGTGAACAGCTCAGGGTGGCTCCACGCGATTCATTGGTGTACAGTTCAGAGAGTCTGTGCATGCAACGTTATGCACAACCAGCTGGAAAAGGCGCAACATATAATTTGTTGCAAAACTGCAGCGCTTTGAAGCCGGACATCCCCGTGACGTTTTCTTTGCTTTTTTCGTTGTTAGTGAATTCAAATTTGGTACCGTGTTTGACAAGGTCTTATTCAAATAAAACATCCCGTGGAAAGCGTGCACACTTTTTTCGAGACGAGCACGAGAGGCGTGGAGCTCGCGCCCTGTCATTCTCTCTCGCAGTAGTAGCTCTATCGAGCCCTAATGCCATTGCCCAAGCACCGCGTCTAAAGCGAATAAAGTTTTTTAGTGGAAGTGCGACGTTTAAATACAGCTGGACGTGTTCAAACAGATTTTTTAATTGGAGCATATAAAACAGACCATGTTTTGGCAAATTCAGTGGGAATAGTTTGTTTTGAAAACAGTGGAGTGCACCAACATCGCCAAAAGTTCCATTACCAGCGAACGCAACTTCAGTTACGTGTACATCGAGTTATTGTTTATACTGTCTGTGTTCTCGACATGGAGTAGCTCGGAAAGGGGAGAACAGGGGGAAGACGGCGATCTTTGACTTGTTTTCTCGCTTATGGACGACAGTAGTCCCCTTTCTCCAAAGGCAAATGCTTTCAGTATTGCCTCTCTGATTTCAGCAAGGGAGCAAGCAGGAAACGCAACATTTGACAAACACTGCACCGGCCTGGACAAGCAAGTGGCGCAAAACCGCTTCGGATCCTTAAAAATGCATTACAGCACTGTCACGCGGGAGATGGAAGGTACGAGCACGATCTTCATACTAACCTTGTGATTTGTTGGTCTCGCGCAGTTTGTTTAACTAGACACACGAGAAACGTTTAGTCAGTGCCAGAGACACGCTTTTAGTTTCAGTATTTTAATCTATTGTGTACATGCAAAACACCGAATAAACGAAATAAAGTGCTTGCTTTCCTCACACTCTTAATAATAAAAATAGTCCTAACACACACTTTCTTGTCTGAAGTTGCACAGAGCAACGTATGTGGTCGTAAAAACTGACTAGTTGTTGCATACTACCGAGATAATATAACCTGGACAAGCAAACAAAACTCGTGTAAAAGCGCGTGAAATGCAAATGGAAGTTTGCAAAGTGTCACAGAAAACTAGGAAGCAACGATTCCGCATCCAGTCCAGTGTACTGACGGATGAGTCTGTCAGACGAGCTGTGTCATAGATAAAGACGACCGCAACTTTGTGAATTAAAGGAAAAAACGTTCTGGAAATGAACCGGAAAGTTGTGCCTGGGTTTACCCAATGAACATCACGCAAAATTCGGTGTTTGTTTGTCCTTGTTGCGCGGGTGTTTGTTTGCTTTGCAAAAAAAGTTTGCCAGTCTATTGTTAGAGGAGGGCGATGTGGGCGCTACACTTATCAAAAAGTAAATGGGTGCCGGAAAGCCCATTATAAGGGGCGCACTTCTCTGTCAATCAGTCTCGTCCCAAGGCGAGGAAAGGCACATTACCTGCAGTTCCTTATCTAAATAGAAATAAGAACCGGTTTTATCGCAAAGGGGAGGCCCTTTACGAGAGATAAGAGAGAAGTCTGGATTTCAGTTTAGCATACGGCAGTGGTGCGGGAGAGAGGCCGCCTGGAACAGTTCAGCGCGTAACGCTTTGAAAACAACGGAGCAGACGTTTAAGATAATCGGCAAGCCACCTACTTTCTGCTAACATAGAAAGACCTTTTTACCGACTTAACCAAATACGAAGATACATCTAGCGCGGGCTTTTCGGCTCAACTATTTCGCAATAGAAGGAGACCACCGCTTTTTTAAAGTTCTTGGATGCATTAGTGAAAGTCAGGAAAACTTCAAGTGCGAGGACGGTCTTTAATCTCGCGGGGACGTTGTGCAATTACTTTCTATTTGTTACTCGTAGGCAAGCCCCTGCATTAACGTGCATATTGTTGCTTTGAACTCCAGCGCAAATTGTAAACCCAATTTTTGGAATGATTTCAGCAATATCAAGCCCGTGGCTGACGCAGCTGTCCCATTTTTGCGATGTTGCAGCCTTCACGACCAGCAGCCTGAACAGCCTCAATACGCCCGGGAGTTACCATCTCTCTCCTTCCCCTGGGGATCCGTACAGCCATCATGAAAGCCAGTTTGAGCCGTGCCCGGCAGCCCAACACGGCTACAACTATTCCGGATCCAACCCGGCACAGGCCTCGGCGCAGGGAGACACCGGGACATCCAACTGCTCCTCCTCGTCTTCAAGCTCCACGCCGAACAAAACGCTGGTGAAAAAGAACCCGAAAGTAGCCAATATTAACGTACAGTTGGAAATGAAGGCGCTCTGGGATGAATTTAATCAACTGGGAACTGAAATGATTGTCACCAAAGCTGGGAGGTGAGTTGACAGGTCTCTGTACGTGATTTTAAAAGCTCTGAAATGCTTAATATTTTAGTTGCTCTTTGTCGTTTTATTTGCATTTTTAACATGTACGGGACATTACAGGAAAATGCTAATTGTTTTAAACATGTTTACATTGTATAATGCTTAGCAGATCATGAATGACATTTAAATAGTTACAATCAAACGTTGATTTATATATTTATCTATTCATAAAAGTACTGTATGTAAATTAACCACGTATCTCTGAAGCATTATAACCCATATCGATCGTTGACTAAATATTAATATAAGTTAAAATGATATAGAAATTATAGAAATAGAAGTTAATAAATTCTAAATGCGATTCGATCGAATCTACTTCTACAGAGTCATAGCTTAATTTAACAACGTTTGTCAAAAGGTTAAATAGGTCTGAATAAATAACACGAACAGTGCATTAGCTTAGCACAATCATGGGCATTTACAATGAAGTGTAAACAGTCCATTGTGTGTATTTAAACAGCGATAAGAAAGGATAAGCAGATAGCTCGAGATACAGTTAAAATATTTAGCTCACCTGTGTGCTAAAGGGCTTCTGCGGTACACACCGATTCAGCAACATAGCGATGGTGTTATTTTTACACAGCTGCTGTGTGTTCCGGTGAACGTCGATAGCTTTGGTTTCCACTTTCGTCATTTAAAACAGGCCATGACTAAATAAACACAACAAATTAATATATATGACAAAGATTAATGTCCTAAAATATACAAAACGTGCGCGCCACAACGCACAAACAACCAAATTCACACGTACCATCTGGGCCTCAGTGGGGAAGCCCTCCGTGATGCTCTGAAGAACGTGTTTATTTGCTAAATAAATCAAAATTACACGGGATAAGAAAGAGGAAAACAGTGTACAGTCATGTCGCTTGTACGGTAAACGTACCGTGAGGTCACCACTATATAGGGACCACTATACGGTCCCTTAATTCAGTTAATGTTAAATTCATCTGCAGTGGCCTAATGCAACACAAAGCAGTTCATTGTGAAATAAAACATTACATGTACCATTTACATTTATGTTTTTGGCAGACTTAAGGTTTAATCCAAACCTTAAAGTGCATTTACAATATACATTTTTGTGATGTTCCCTGGGAGCAATCATAAGCAAAACTCATATTGCACAAGCAGATGTAACACGTAGCCGATTATTTGAGGAACACTCGTCTGTTAATATTATGCAGATTCTAGACAGATGTTGCGGATAAAAGCACAGCTCCGTTATTCCGTATAAATCACACTAAAAATCTTTTTCTCCGTTTATGCAGTGCGTGCCTCGCAATTAATCATGTTCTGAACAATAGCACAGAATTGTAAGTTTTCTTTCACTATTTTACAAGCTAATACTTAACACACGTCGTAGTGGGTTATTGCAGGCCTGGAGTAAATGCTACGTGTTTCGAAATGAAGTAATACGTTTTCGACGAATCACAAACACAATGCAGCTGAAAACCTTTAAAGCAATACACTAAAGTTTGTGTTTTAGACTTTAAGTGTATATTATCCAAAGTTCAAAACAGACACCAAATGCTGTATTTATTAGCCATCTTATGCTAGTTTTAAGGGGAAAATATGGCCTAAGTGTATCTGATATACAGTAAATTATATCTAAAAAAAAGTTATTAAATGCAAAAAACATGCCCATGAGCATTAGTTTCGTTTATACATGAACAATTTTGTTCATGTCCAAAAGTTGCGCTAAAACACTTCTTACCTCAAGCAAATGTAAAATACTTTAATTCAATTTAATTAAACAGGTTAGAGTTTAATAACAGTTGATACAAAATATGACTTAAGCATTTACTTACGAATACGTTTTTACAACACATGGTGGTGACCCAAATCGCGGCCTACTGGCTGGATGCTGATGTTACATAAACAAATAAATATAAAGGGGAATACAAAGAAAACAAATATTTTACCAGGTCAGAGTGAAACGGCATTTTCACTTTTGTCCACTTGCCTGTGTGTGTCTGTGCTTGTACAAGGTCATCCGTCATTTTAAAGGACCTCGCTACATTATATGTATGGAAAGGTACTTTCAAAGCTACTTTAGCTTAACTATCCACAACTAGCGCCCTGAAAAGACACTTATGTTCACTGAACACTGATTCCATGATCACTTTCACTGGTATGCAACACGTGTTGTTCCTCAGCTTTAAGGGAAAATTAGTATTTAAAGGAGGGTTCTATAGTTTTAAAGAGTATTTGTAAGAGTGTTTGAAAGAATATATTTGTCGATCCATTTTTGAACATCTAGTGTCCTGCATAAGTGGCGAATGTATCCTTATATTTGTGTGTGTGTGTGTGTGTGTGGCGAGAGAGAGAGAGAGAAATATGGAATTTTCCAACATTAGGCCTAAATGGAAACTAATACTGTACAGGCCTACAGGTTTAACATCATTTTCGTACCTAATTAAAAATGCATGATTAAATTATATGCAAAATCACCTGGAACACTTGCGGGTACAAAAATGTTTAAATTTGGCATCTCAATTAAAAGTCAAATTAAGAAAAGTTTTATACAGTAATTGATTACAAAATAAGAAATTAGGACTGTAGAGCATTACTTACGAACTCTTTCTGCATTCTCCGAACCAGACGAATGTTTCCTACGTTTCAAGTCAAAATATTTGGAATGGACCCAATGGCAGATTACATGCTACTGATGGATTTCCTTCCAGTGGATGATAAACGATACAGGTATGGCATTATATGTAACGTGATACACACCCTACACAACGCATAGATATTGCCCAGTTCACATCATATTAATTTTAAGCAAAATGAACAGGTCTAATAACATTGTGCAATACATTTAATAAGAGGTACGCTATAAAATAACTAAGATCCCTAGTAATGCAATATTTTGTGTAAAAGTTTCTTGATGTTTTTCAATAAATTAATGTGCGCGATATAATGTTTATTAGCGAATGCAGTTTCTAATTCTTTTTGTGTTGCAGGTATGCCTTTCACAGTTCATCGTGGCTGGTGGCCGGCAAAGCTGATCCGGCGACTCCAGGCAGAGTCCATTATCACCCCGACTCACCTGCAAAAGGAGCGCAGTGGATGAAACAGATCGTTTCCTTCGACAAACTTAAACTAACCAACAATCTGCTGGACGACAATGGACATGTACGTATTTTATTATTACTATTATTATTTTATAGACCGGTCCTTCCACGCCTTCCTAAATGTTATTTGCGGTTGTAGGCCCTGCAATGGAAAAGGACATACGATGTTACCATACTACGATGTTTCCATAAGAATCTTTCTCTGAAACGACTTTTGTTTGTGTAACCGAATGTCATAAGGTTGATTCAGTTTAATTAAATTATATTTTTGACTTAAAGCTACTTAATTTGGTTGCAACCACGTTTTAGGCTGCCTGACAAAATATTTTAACGTTATTGAGCTATTTTTATTTTTAGAGAACAGCACAGACCAGTGGAAGTTTGTATCTTTAAATTGTAGTAAAAAATCTTCAAACTGTAGTTTGTTACAGATCTCATTTAAAGGCTGTTTTTATGGCAGTATTCGTATATAATGACGTGGCAACTGAAACAATTAGAAAATTGACACTTTTCTGAACGTAGGTTTTAAAAATGAATTATGCAGTCATAATAACGCAAAAAAGCCGCATCTATTTTTTATAATGCTTATTTTTAAAGTGGCTTGTTTCTTAGTTCTTTACATAATAGTTTTTTAATAATTTGTATATAACTTTAAGTAGGAGGATAAATATTACAGATTAGTGATAAATTTGTTTATACCAATAAGGTTAAAGACGCAATTTATTTGTGAATTACAATGAAGCAGAGGCCAAAAACTTTGCGTTTTTTAAATGTTATCTTGCAACTTTGTTTATTGCTCTATTGCAGATCATCCTGAATTCCATGCACAGATACCAGCCCAGATTTCACGTGGTCTACGTGGATCCTCGGAAAGACAGTGAAAAATACGCAGAGGAAAATTACAAGACATTTGTTTTCGAGGAAACCAGATTCACCGCCGTCACAGCGTATCAAAATCACAGAGTACGTCTTCATCTCTGACACTCTGCTACTTTAAAAATAATTTTCCTGTAGTTTATTTACACCACTGATATATATTACAGAAAGTACAGACACGTTAATAAAACACTAACATTTGATAATAGCTAAATAAACAAAATGCAGCACACCGATTATAAACAAATAGATGGTATAATGTAAAGTTATTATTTTGTAGAATTCATTTTACTCGTATTATTTATAATAATTGTAGATTTGTAATTTCTTTTGTAAGGCAAAAATTAATATATTAACTGTAATGCGAGCTATTTAAAATAATCGACACTTTGCTTTTAAGTTATTTATTAACAATGCTAAAGTGTTTAAATTAATTTTGACACGATACACTTGACTTAAGAGTTGAACGCTGAACGTTTAGGTGTCACTGATTCTCCAGCACAGCTGTCCAGTGTTTTTTTCTCCTTTCTTCATCTGTCTTTCCTGCTCTGTCTTCTATCAGTTTGACCTCTTGATCTCTAACTCTCACCGCGGGTTTTACATTTGTTTTTCAACTCATTCCGGAACATCACGAGCACATATCTTCATCCAGCGCTTTTCCAAAGACAAGAGCTAAAACTGCGGGTCTTAATTCGCAACAAACAGCTCAAATCTGTCGAGCAATACATTTTAAAGCACGTTAATGCAAATATACAATCGGCAAACTTCTACGACATTTGATGAACATCTCGCACTCATTAATTTAGCTGTAAACGCTATGAACTGAAGCGTAACACCGTAGAAAAAATGAGTTTACTATTTAAAAACGCCTTATAATAACACGCGTTCTGGAGGGGACTTTGAGAAATGATTACCTATATAAACAATTTCATCATCTGAATGAGAATAAATTAACAATTATGGGTGGTCAATGCTCCAGTTTGTTCAGCTGGCAACTAGTAACATTTATTTTCACTCTTTTTGTCAGATAACGCAACTGAAAATCGCCAGCAATCCGTTTGCCAAAGGTTTCAGAGATTGTGATCCAGAGGACTGGTGAGTAGGGACCACTTACATTAAACAACCAAATGTTTAAATAAGTTCATAACGTGTAGCATCCAGCCATTGTATGAAAACAAACAGTCAGCCTGAAAGATTACTGTGAACTGTGATTTATTGCTCTGAATAACAACTGAATTTTAGCATAAAACCATTCATTCTCACACACTGTAAACAACGTATATGAGGGTATATCACTGACTGCTTACCTACTTTTTAGGCCCCGGAATCACAGGCCTGGTTCTCTGCAAATTATGAGCGCCTTTGCTCGAACCAGGAACCCAATGTCCTCCCCTCCACAGCAGAACGGCTCAGAGAAAGGTCTGTATTTAAAGCACAGCAAAGAAAATGTACACTTTAAACTATTTCAAATACTATTTTTAATTGTAACATAGCAACATTTCTAAACGGATGGGTAAAATAAATAACAAGCCCAAATTAAAGCAAGTTAGGATCTTTGGTTAAGTAACAGCTTCAGTGTGTTTGGATTCTCAGCTACGTTCTGCTGGGTGAAAACAGTTACATTTGTCTATAGTTGAGCACAGCAAATTTCAGTACACAAAGGTTTGAACAGCTGCATGCCTGGAGGACATACTCAGACTGAAATCTGCTCTACACAGGGTTTTTTTTGTCCTGCGCTTTGTGTAAAACGATTTCCTGTGAGAATTTGCCTGTTTGGCAGAAGGACACTTACGCCTTATCCTGCCAATCAAACGCAATCTCATTTCACAAACGAACGAAATTACACGGCTTTTCCATTTGAGTTCAACCCGCAGGTCTCCAGCTTATTGTTCAGGCTTCCTACGTAGTTGGTATAGAGCCACTGAACTTAAAATGCGCATCTGTACACAGACAAATCTCTAATCAGCTCTAATCAATTCCCAGCTAACAGGGAACATTCCCAGAACATTGGCTAATGTTCTCTAAAAGTTCTCTCAACGTTAGCAAAAAATGCTCTTACAGTGACATTGGCAGAACATTTTAATGTTATATATCATATCAAAAACGTTATTCTTAAATGGTTGGTGGAACGTTTTAAAAATGTTACAGAATAAAAGTTTAAATAACATTCTTATAGCCAAACAGTAATGTTAATACAAATTAAAAAGAAATTGACTTTTAAATCTTCCTTTTAAACCTGACTTTTAAACTTTCAAAGAGCCTTCCTAGAACTTATTTTTTTACTAATGGAAACATTAGGGAAACGTTCTTATAACCTAAAATGTTAGCTGGGTCGTTCCATATAAACCCAAAAATAACACGTCTGGTTACAACTGAATCTTATTGTTACAACAACTAATGCTTTATTTTTCTCATCCTGAATGCAGAGGACAGCAGGAGAGAATATGATCGAGACCCCAGTGGCACTCCGCTCCATTCAGACCCTGCTCACCAGCTGATGTCCAGAGTCCTCAGCCCCACCCTTCCTGTTCTCGGTGGGCTACATGCTGTGCCCCTTACAGCCGGACACCGCAGCCCACCCCACGAACTCCGCCTAGACCCACACCCCCAACCACCGGACACCCTGCACCACCATCCCTACAAGTACCCCACCACCTACGAACATTATCTGGGAGCCAAAACCAGACCTTCTCCGTATCCCTCACCAAGCATTAGAAGCCACGGTTACCACCCCCACATGAACCCAACCACAGCCAACATGTACTCCGCCACAAGCGCGCCGACTAACTACGACTACGGACCTAGATAATAATACGAAAGCCACTCGGTCTGGGTTTCTCGGAATGAGAGCCACATGGGACAAAAATACACACATACCTTTGTGTCCTAGACTCACGAAATATGTCGAGTTTTGGGTCGGGCACATCCTCTGAAGAGGCTACCGCATACAGAAAGATTGCCATATTTATTGAAGGGACAAATGTCTTTGTGGAACATAAGGGTGAGCTCTTTGGATCGCTCTGGTGTGTCTGAGAACCTCATCACAATGATGCCATGGCATAATATACCCAGTGTTCAGATTAACAAGGAGGAAAGAGACTTCTTTACATAAAACATGCATTATCAAGGACTGGATCTGAACTTTTTTCGTGTTTGATGCACTTTTAGTTTTTGCTTTTAAAAAGCCATAAATTATATATTACTCTTGAGCCATCGAGCTTCTAGATAGACGGAATATTTGCATGTTGCGCTGTTTCGAAGGGGCTGAAATGCCCTGAAATGTTTTTTTTTCTTTGGTTGAGAATCAATTGTTTTTGAAAATGATAGACCACCTTTAGGTCCGTGAAGCTTGTAACGAGGCACTGACTTACAGCAATTCAAATAAATACATGAACAGAATGACTGTGCTGAACTTGTAAAATAAACATTAAATATTTTACCTTTAAACTTGTCCATTATCACCTTGAATTCTTCTCCAGGTTTAGCAGAAGCTTCATCTTCTTCAATCTTTACTGCACTGGGGAGAAACAAATTTTACATTTTATTTTTCCTGTGGGATGTTTGATTTGATTTGGGCAGAAATTACTCAAACATTATCAAATAGAAAGTTGTCAAATTGGACTTTTGGGCCCATTTTAACCCCCAAACAACCTCATTAACAATAACAGATATATCTTATTTGATGACCAGTAATGAAAAACAAAAACATTATGGCAGACACAATGCAAGGAAATGTCTGAAAATTGAAGGATGTTTAACTTGATTAAATCTTTTTTAATAAAAAATTTCCCTTTCTTTAAAACATTATTTTTCCCTTTAAATAGCTTTTCTGTAACCACAAAGCTGTGGCTGAAAAATGCATTTATCAAAAACATGCAAATTAACCAAGTATAAGAAATATATGCAGGAAAGCTACTGAATTAACAAATAACAAACTAAAGAGAGTGAAAAACTCTTATATGGTACGCAAAGGGTAAATACAAAATGTCATTTTAAGTACCATAGCTAGCAAGCATTAAACAAAGAATTTTCACTTCACATTTACCCTGTTATAGGTAAACAAAATAAAACCAACAATATTTGCAAAACAAAATTAAGCACTTATGCAATTTGATAATTTCATAGTAATGTAAAATTTGTAATGTGTGACCTATTGTTAAAATTCATTGAAGGCTTATAGCCTGAACTCTACAGTGTGATTTCGGTTGAGGAAAGCAACGCTTGTGCACCATTTGACCTCTGACAGCTAAAGACTCTCTGAAGTATCAGAGGTTACACAATGTTTCCAGCCATTTGAGCACCAACTAATTGGTCGTTGAATTTTTAAAACTGTGTCGCATTAAAGCGTTATAGTGTCCCCGGTGTTTTGCCTCAATAATGTAAATAAAATCAATAAAAAAGTAAAACCTAACAGTGATTTTATTATTTATTATTACGCGAATTAAATAATTTAACAAATAAAAACAATCTCAACTCAACAGGATATTTTTATTATAGCTTTATGATAAATCAATTTGAATACTTTTAATACTAATCATTTTTAATATTTTAATACAGATGTTAGACAGTCCATCATAAAGCACGTGATTATTTCTGTGTTCGTCTTGGTTTTATGATTAAACGTAATTGAATCTTTTAACAACCCGCCCAATGTCAGGTGAAGCGCACATGTTATTTTCCTGCTATGGTACCTTTGGGGCAGGAAGACCCTGTTTGGAGGATTGGGCCTCCCTTCGCGTGAGCCTGTTCCCGGCTGGAGGTAATGAGTTTGGCCCATCAGGAAGACGAGGACACCCGGACCCATGGCTTTTCCGTCAGGGGTCCACGCATCTGTGTTTTCTCTTGTGGCGCTTCGCCTTGATGTGGGGGCCGACGTATGGCGCAACCTGTGTACCTGCATCCCTGAATGACGAGTGACGGCTGTTTCCACAAATGACCGCTTCTAAAAAAATGCTCATTATTTATGGTCAAATGTAAGAAAAAATTGCATCCGTCTTTAAAGTTCAAACCGATGCGTGAGTTTAACATTGGACACTCTGATCCCAAAGGAAATACATGCGCTTTGAAAATTGAGTAATTGTGTGTAACATTGATTCGGCTTTTCAAGGCCACAAAACAAAGTCAAAAACTGCGACATAGAGACAATAATAATTACTGGCAATTTGTTAAATATAACGGGTGATAAAAAAATTATATAATAACGTAATTATTTGAAAAAGATGTAAGATAATTTAAATTAAACAGGAAACAAAGTTTTATCAAGTTTTATATGTTGCTATATTATCCACTATTTTATTTACATACGTACCTGTATATAGTATAGTCTATAGTTTTCATTCATATATATATATATGTATATATACACACACATAAAACATTTATATATACTATAGTATTTATTCTACTGTAAATGTTTTAATATTGTTTTCTATATTATATAGTGATTTCACACTGTGAAGAGAGAGGAAAAGAAAGCATTGTAAAAGAAAACTGATTTTAAAAAAATCAAGAAAATAAAATGACGTGCTCTTCACATCCAAATAGCCCAGTTTACTTATGCTACAATTTTCCTAAACACTTCTCGAAATGACTACAAAAATACGTAAAGAAAAATTTGAAAACACAAAACTCATAAAAAGCATAAAATGTTACTGTCATTATTCGGCGGTTATATTTATTAACTAAAGCAACGAAGGCAAATAAAACAACACAAGAGGTTAAAGAGGGGAAATTGGTTATTATCTGACACAGGGTCGCATCTGGCATCTGTTGTGACATGTCTATGGCTTGTGTACATTTCTCTCGCATGCACATTCAAAGACCGCAAGGTGGCCCGACCCGCAAAACTGTTTACCCGCAAACTGTGCGTTTCACATTTTACCTCGTTTATAACAAAACAGAATCTGTGCTTCATTTGTCATTGCTAAATATGAAAACAAATCAGCGTCAAGCTTATCACACTAAGCATCGTTTTGTTTCGAAATAGCTCGCCAACATTTACATAATTTACTGTAGCATTCAGTTTACACTTTCACTCCTTCAAATGGCCATTTTAACAGATAGAGATATGGTTTGTTTCCAAAAACTAACATCTTTTACCTCCTCTATCCACAAGGAAACCAAAGAGGTATCTTTGAATCTAGCAAAACACACCACATATAGCCCATTGTGGGTGACTAAAAGTTTGTTTAAGCTGGCTTAGAATGGTCAGATGACCTCTGACCCCAGAACGCTACACTGGCGTATGTCTGTTGTTCTCCGAGTTGCAGGTTTTTGTCAGTGGCCCGTGTCCAGGTTCTGCTTATATTGACTTCTTAAGTGATGTATTATTGACTTGGGAGGTATAAGGCCAAATCTCTAGCAATGGGCGTTTTTGAGCTTACTCACAGAACGGATGGAAGGAACCCCACTTTGGGCTTTGTTGTACCCGCTCCACCCCCGCCTCATCAAGTCTACAGAAAATAGGAAGCTATTACCGATCGGACAAGCTTTACAGAGGTCACGGACAAGGGTACAGAGGGTCCGCAGATGACAAGGACCGCGGTAATGACCACGCAGACTGTGAAATGAACTGTTTTGTCTTCCTCTTAGGCCGGCGACTCGCCTGCTGTTGTTTTTCCTTTAAAGGATGGCCTCTAAGTTCTCTGTGCTTCCTGTACTGTCTGATGAGATATTCCAGTCTGGGTACGTCCCCAGAGACACGTGCTTTATGCTGCAGAACGGCTGTTAGCTGTTTGATGTTCTACCGCCATCGCTTTGAGATGCATGAAATCCCACTTAACTGAGTACCATAGATGGCTATTATAACCACATACACTGACAAAAATATCTTTCAAAACTTCTGTGTTTTAGTCAACGAATGATTCTACACGTTTAAAAAAAAAAATCTAAAAACGTTTATTACCTAAATAAACATGTTTACCTGTTAATCACAAAGAACCTCATTCAAAATAACATTAACCACATTGAAACAGCGTTCACTCATCGTGAAAGTAAAAAATTGTTACTTAAAAAAAACAGCATTCGCTAAGCAAAGGCAATACTTTCGGCTACACCCCAACACAGAGGTCTCCCTTGTCCTGCAGCTGAAAATAGAGGCGCCTTCATCAGCTCATACGCTTAAAGGAAAGAACAAAACAAAACTTACTCAATGAATCTTTCTAACAAACAGGCCTGTCTGTGCTGCCCGAGCTCTTGTGATTAACCCTCTGTGATGTATACAGGTCAGTCCAGGGGGCAATCTTAAACTCTGAGACAGATTTAGAAAAACAGCCGTGGATTACTCTGCCGCTCAGGTGCGACTTCGAGAGCAAATACACATTTAGTGAAGCACAAAACCCTGCAGTAAAGCAAACACATCTGAGCGAACGGTTAAGCTCTGCCTTTGACAATAAAACATATTTAAATATCAGCCATTGTTGCAAATCAAGAAAACAAGATGGAGTATGTTTAAATTAGTTTGCTTTGTTTGATTCCAAATTTTTTCAAACTGAGTTTCTATAAGTTAAAACAGTCTTGGGACGTAAATAATGACAAGTCATGCTAATGGTCCAAGTCCTGCTAAATGAGGCCGTGTTGTAGCTCCGCCTCTGAGCAGCAGTCAGGCACTAATTGGCGTTTGGAGTGCTTTCCTTCAAAGAAAAATATATTAGCATCATGTTCAAGTATGTAAATAAAGTCAGAGTAATTTGCAACAATCAGTTTGATGGAAAAGGTAAAGAGGGCCCCTGTCTTTCGAACCTTGCTTCAACTTTCACTATATATAGACCACACAGTGACCCGTTGGTCTTTGGACCCTGCGGCCAGAAGTCTCTGTGGGGGGTCCCGATGGTCTGAGAAGGCCACACTATTCACCATGTCAGTATGATGGTGTAGAACAGCCAGTGGTTTCAGTTTCTTCCAGCCAAAAACTCTAATGTTGTTGTCCCATCCAGCCGTTGCTAGGATCTTGCCATCGGCACGGACACTCAGCTGGGAGACCCCGGGATTGGTCAGCTGGACGGAGTTGTGCATCTGTGAAAAGAAACAAGATTAGTGACAAGTCAGAATTAGTTAAATCAGAATTAGTGACATGTCAGAACTAGTGTTGGATTAGACAGACAGAAATGTAAATAAGCCGTGATGGACGTCACTTATGAGTGAAGTTTATTGGTATTTTTATTATAAAGGTAAAGACATTTAATAAATTAAATATCAAATGCAAAATGAATCACTTTTCACCTCATGCTGATTGTCACTGTACAGGGTTATTCAGCTTATGTGGCTAGAATAGATTACAAAACTATTTAAAAAAACAAATGATCATGTTGTGTAATGACCTGAGCAAGAGTAAATTTAAATCCATTAAAAAACAAGGTGAACTGTTTTCTCTCTCTTCCCCAAGTCACCTTTGGCTGATCTGACGATTGAGCTACAAATGAACGGCTAAATAGCTGTTGAACCTGGCAGAGGAAATTCATGCGCGAGTCCAGAGACTCAATCATCGGCCGTAAAACATTCAAGCACGGCGGGTGCGAGCAAAATGTTACGGGGATGACTATTTGGTTTGGAGTGTAAAGAGCAGGGGGTGGGATGGTTAACTTTTGTCGCTCGCTCGCGAGGACCGTTCTGCTGAAATCTTTGTTCACGAATCTTTGTTGTTTCAACAGGTCTCTGGTGAATTACATTTGCAGCAAAAGTTCTGGTGTCAACACGGCAAGAAACCAGATTCTGTACCTCTCGCTGGCTAAAGATTAGCTTTCTCCTGCTATCCGTGATCTACTGTGGTCAAGAGACCAGATAAATCTCAGTAATGGGCAACAATGTGACGTATAATGAAGTATTACAGAGAGCTCATTATCTGCGGCCCCTCTCCTTGAGAACGTTCTTGAGGTATTTCCTGGTGAAACGTACAGATCCTACACGTGCGCAACGTGTGTGCGCGAACGAACACATCATCTCTCCACGGGAGGCATCTGGTCCCAAAGCTGGAATCGAACCGGACAGCGTAAAATTGACTTCATAAGCGTTGTCCAGAGAGACTAATGGCTCTCAAGCGGGAGAAGACAGTGAAGAATTTGTCGGCGTGCTCCTGTTTCTGCCTGGAAAATCAGAGCCATTCACTCCTGCATGTGGAAGATATAAGCCAGTCAGGTATTCTAGACCCAAGCGAATAGAAGAATGTATCAGGAAAACCCCTAATGTCATTTTTTCTTAACCTGGAAGGGAGAAAAGCAGAAAGTTTGAAAACAAATCACAGATTTTTATTCATATCTAAAAATCTCCAAGACTATATCAGAATTATGGAACATGGTAATGATGTCACCTGTGAGACACCAGCAAAAACTTTCCCACAAAGAGAAAGGCAAAAACAGGGTGGCGTGTCGTGGCCAAGAGGGACGGGGGAGAAAGATGAATCGCTCCGAGCTGAGCCTGGTATGCCTGAACTAAACGCCCATCTGGTCTATATTACAGAGTTGATAATGATGGGTTAATGTGTCTATCTGTGTTTGTTATGCTTCCCATAGTTTGTGTCAGGAAAATACATTAATTTAATTAAGAGGTCATAGCAAAGCGATAAAAAAGGTAAATGGATGTTTATAAAGCGAGAAATAACCATTAGAGGATGGTGTTCAAAATCACATGCCAAAAGAATGCATTCTGGATTCTACAGCCTTCACTATTCCAGGCCGTCTGAGACTGTTGTACACATGTAAGCTTCTCTGTATGCTGCAAATTCTGGCCAAGTCATTGTTGATGTATTGCTGAGTATGTCATCTGGGTATCCTGTTCTCACACGAATGCAAAACTTTCAAATAGTGTGTTTAACTCCATGCTAGATGTCTTTCAAACGCATGCCAGCGTGTATTTCAAACACAGCCGCTGAAGGGTGGCTCGTATCATTAGCTGGAATTCATTCTCTGTGGGTTCAGATCCTCCACAACAAACTTGGGCTGCAGACATCAAAGAGGTCAGTCTTTAAGAACGATCCTTCATTTTTCTGTTTCAGTATTGTTTTCCAGATGGAGATGCATACCAAACGCTCGTCTACTCATACACGCTTCTGTCGACAATTAACCAAAACAAACCTCTGAAAGCCCAAACTCGCCTAGTGGTCAACAAGTTTTAGACTCTTCCTTAGTTACGCTACGTTATGCTAGGCCAATTAAAAAGTTAACCATGAACATTTTTGGCAGCAATGAACGGATGCAAGCGTGAGATGACTTGCAGGTCAAGACATTTCTGTGGTTTCACTATACGAAGGCCAATTAAAAAGGTAACTGTGAATCATTTTTGGCAGCAAAGTGACGGGATGTTCAAAGTGTGTGATGACATGCAGAGGCCGTGTGGCTCTCCGGCCCAGACTTGGCAAGGTGAACCGCCTTCTCACTGATCCAATGAAACCAGTTATCATCACTTGTCCACTTAAGCCTGACGATCCAGTACAGGTGAGGGGTTTATTTGCTTTATCCTACGACAGTGTTTTACGACAGACACACCCCTTTAGCTTTAAATCATGCTCTGAATTATGACTTTTGTTAGCCTGCGCTAGCTATTTTTGGGCATGTGCATGAATATAACAAACATAAGCAAAAACATCTCAACATGGAAATTGTAATATCAATACCTAAAATCAGGGATGGCAGCAAAAGAATTTCAGTGGGAACTTATGAGCCATTTCCCCATTCCAGAACAGCCCTGAGTATGACAGCTTGATCCAACCGGAGGGGTGCTGACAGATGCTGGATACCTGAAGCAGGGAGCCTGGTGTGCAGCGGGATGGTGGGGGGAGGCAGGGTTGTTTAATTGAGGAGGGCAGTAGGAATGCAAGGACTGAATGTAAGGAGATGGGGAGATCCATCTGTGAGAGCTGTCAGCACTTCTCAAACAGCATGCATAGACAGCCATGCCTGATTTACACTAATCTTTACACACACAGACACACAGATACACACA